>JANRMT010062822.1:33853048-33931208 GCA_026402145.1 Polypterus bichir lapradei
TGGGCTAGCGCCCTGCCTGGGGTTTGTTTCCTGCCTTGCACCCTGTGTTGGCTGAGATTGGCTCCAGCAGGTTGGATAATGGATGGATCGATCGATGGATGGATGGGTATATATTTATTTATTTATTTATTTTTACAAAATTAACTTTAAATTTCACTGACAGATAATACACTTTGTAGTAAGGCAAATACACAAGCATTATTGTTTACAATGTACCGTTTCATGCATGGCAGAAAAAATGCAAATAATTTTAAAATAATCAGTTTTTTTCTGCTCTATATTGCAATATGCTTGTTAGGGAGAAAAATGTAAGTGATTAAAAAGAAATTACATCTTGGATTATGTAAAACAATGACATTTATTGAAAGAAGGTGACTGGGTCAGAATCATTAATTGTACTTCATAGAAAAACACAAAGTTTGCAAGCTCTCTTTAGCCGTTTTTCACTCATGCAGATTCTCTTGGGAATGTACTGGTAAACTGCCATGTTAAAGGCATGCATAAACGACATCGCCCATGTCAAAATCCAAAGAATTACTTCCTGACAGTTTTCTAGATTAGAAATGAGTACTATTCCTAGGAGGAATGCTGCCAAAGTGCTCTGTCAAGCCTGCAAAGAGTTACTTCACTCTTAGTGAGAGGTGCTGAAGACCATGTAAGTGACTCAATCGCAAATTGCTTCACTTGTTGTGCAGGGTCAGGTATCTGAAAATGTTCATAAACTGGACATACATTGAAACAAGCTGTGTACTTTCCACTTCATGGTTACTGTTCTCTTAGTAAATGACAGCATTTGTCACCAGCAAAAGTTGCTGTGAACGAACAGTGAAATGGATGATGGGTTTGTCTAGTAGAAACTGACATTCATGTAACTTTCAAGATTGGCTCAGTATTTAGCTGTGGTATTTTTGAGTTCCTAACATGTTTAGTTCTGGAATGGAAATTTATGATTTGAATATTCATAAACACTTATAAGCAATACTAGCTGTGACAGTTGATTTTTACTCTTAAATATGATTTTCACTAATCGATTATATATTGATCATATTGAATGACTCCTAGTTCCTAGAAGTCAGCAGTATAGAAACAAATAACATTTGACTACTACAGCTCATCAGACAATTTTTATTTTAGGAAAAAAAGAGCAAAAGCACTTGTGATGTCACATTGCACATCTCTTAATATGATTTTCAGGATCTCGGCACCCTTATATTATGTTAAGCCTCTTAGACTAGGAATTTCAGGCTGGATAAGCAGTCCTGAATGAATTTTACTAAATTCCCAGGATAACTGAGCCAGTCATTTCCCGGGTTCTGTTTGTGATATAGGCCATTTAATTAGGACTTGTAGAAAAGAAAAGGCCACATTGCAAAATATGAATTAGCCTGAAAAAATAAAAATAATGCTGGTGTAGCTCAGTTGTGTGGTGGCGAGTCCTGCTGCCCCAGGTATACGGTGACCTCAGTCTACCTCCTGTGCTCATTCACTGTCTATTTGTAGTCTAAAGTTGTTCTCCATGTCTGGGTTATCTTTCCACTTCTGTAAGAAACTCTGAATCGACCCCATGTGGGTTCCTACCCTGTATCTGACGTTGCACTGGACTTAATAACTAATCAATATAAAGGTTAGGTCAGGTCAGGTTGGGGAGCATGCACTGGTACAGCATGTTGCCGCACCCACCACATGATGAAACAGCTCAAGATCCTGGTTGGCAACCCCCCAGGCAGAAACATGGTCCAGTCCCCCTCCACTTCTGGAAAGGACCCTGTATCTGCTGCAGCCACGTGTTACATGGGCATCCCCTTGGCCTGGTCCAGCTTTTAGGGTCCTCAACAATAAGGATCCTACAAGTCGGATCACCCTCGGGGAAATCGCACTGTAGTGGTGCTACTGGGGCTGAAACTGGTTGCAGGGGCTGTTGGGTTCAAGGAGGCCAGCTCGGCATTTAAAAGGAGGCTGGTGAGACCAAGGAAAAAAAAAGTATTTTGTGGTCCATGTCTGAAGTTCTTGTCCGATAGTTGTGCTTTCTCATTTTTGTCCTGGATCGTTTCTTGGTCGGGGTCTGGACTGTCTGCTGTCTGCCTGTTACATGAGGACTGTATGTGTATTTATGGCCATCCTGGGAAGAAAGGAGTGCTCCTGAACCTGTCTTCAACATTTCAGGAACTACCAGTAGGACTATCTTTACATTCCCCTTCAACATGCGGAACTCTGGACTATTTACCTTCATTTTTACATTACATCTGTTGCCGTTTTTTCATGGACTTACTGCGTGTTGCTTGTTGTATTTAATGTATAATTGTCGTAAGGGGAACTGGGCTGGGATCGTTGTTTTCATTTATAATCGTTAATACATTCTTTATTTGCTGTTTTATTTCCGGTGGCTTTTTGTTCTGTTTGTGAGTGAGTGAATGTCGGACCACGGCTGGGTGGCGTCCCTGGAATCTCCACTAAAAAAATAAATAAATCAGCATCTCTTTAACGGCGTGAATCTTAGTGGCACCAGACCGCTACAGCACCACATGGCCGTAGTGCTTTAATTGACGCTCCCTCACAATGGAGGTAATGTGCCTCATTCTGGACTCCATGAGCAACTGCTCATTTGACACAAAGTCAAACCAGTGGTACCTTCAGTCCTTCTGGTTTCTTATATAAAGACTCTACTTTTTCTGTTACTTGTATATCTATGGCATGGTATGTCATTTATGAAATTTTACCCATTTCTAATTTGTTTTCCTTTTCTTGTAACTTTTCCTTGAAATCATGTAAAACATTTTGGGGGTCATCCTTTGTATGAAAAGATGATATAAAAATAAATGTTGTTGTTGTTATTGCCAGGATTGGCTATGATCCACTGCAATGCCAAAATGCAGATTTGAGAATGTTACATACTTAACATACATGTTAAATACTGTGATTTTTTTTAAAACGAGTGTTGATTTACTTTATGAATAGTTCATTACTGATATAGTATTCAGTGTATAGCATTACTAATTAAAGGTTATATACAATATGATTCAATGGTTCTACGTAATAAATGATGAGTCACCACAAGAGCCAGAGACTTAAGAAAACTGAAGAAGACACCAGAATTTAATTGGGTTATAACAATAGTCTTCTGAATTCACTATTCACCTTAAGAGCAAATTAAATGTGAGTTATCAGTGAAATTAAATCTTTAAATTAAACACAGCATCCTTTCTAAAATTTTGTAACATTTTGGCAGCTTTACCTTAATAAGAGGAGCATCACCAGACCCCCCCTCCATGCTCAATGCACTCACACTAATTCACATTTCAACTGACCTCACCTCTGACGCTGCTGAAATGAAGCTCTCTGAAGCAACACAGTCAGGATGAATTCATTTTGACACAATTTCTAAATGTGGTTTCTTTCACACAGCAGTCTTTGTCAGCTTGAAACCTGAGTATTATATTGTTCCCCTTTGGCAGTTTGCGTGTCAGCATGCTTTAGTATCATTTTAAATTCTTACTTTTTGTATTCCAAAGTCAGCATGTGTTATTAGAGACAGTCTACACATAATGAACAAATGCAAGAAGAACAAAAAATAAGGCTCTAGTGCGATGGATTTAACAAATTTCAAAGATTCAGTGTGTATTGCACAGATCTGAAAAATAAGTAATCAAAAGCAAACATCAAAGGGGGATCGTAATACTAGTCTGCCTATATGCAGCATATAAAGGCTGAAATAAAAGCACAGCAGAGTTATCAGTCTTACTTTCATACACTGTACCATTATTCGTGAAGAGCAATATCACCAAGCACTTTACAAAGCAATCAGCAAGGTTGCTTAATAAATGGATTGTGACAATCTATTGAGTATCATTAGAAATAAAATGCAACATACATTAGGGACTACTGTATATAATAAAGCCACACACAGAAACCACTTTATGTGTCCAGCACAAGAAATGCAGCAGAATATTGTAGACCAGTGTGGTATTATGTTGATTGAAACAGAAGAATCATACTCACTGTAAAAGACGTTTTCTCCTTCCACATTTGTGCTGCATTTGGAACACAAATGGGGCCAGAAAATGTAATATAATTCTCTCTATACTGTTCAAAATCAGTAGTTCTGAAGCTAATAACTAGGAAACTAGACCGATTCTGACTGAGATGTTTTCTGAGCATCATTTGACACACAGACATGGGACCAAAATCAAAGATGTCCATCTTGGATGGATTAAGCAGGTTTGAGACGTTTATGTTAGGTTTATACATGGTATACATACTGTACACGCTGCATATACATTCAGTGCTTATAAAAGGAGTTTATCCTGTAACCAATAACTATGCTATATGGTGATTTGAGAGTCTAATGAATTTATGCTTAGCATACATGCATACACTTGCTTACTGAAGCCAAACAGACAAATCTTTCATGTAGGCATCTTGTGGTTCATAGGTAATGAAAGAATGGACTATACTTGGGGGGAAGAGAACTTAATAGATATGTAGAATTGGTCAGTAGAATCTTCAAATAGCACACTGAATGTGCTGCATTGATAGTAATCCATACATGGCAACATTCAACGGAAAGTGTGGGTATAAAAGCCTGTCAGAGCTTCATTTACCCACAAGCCAGTGTCTAAGAGAAATGCCACCAAACTCCTCTGTAGAAAATACCATTCAATCTTCAAAGAACCCAATGAAGAACTGTAGGATATTTGTACTGTTGCATGGCTTAAAGCAAGTTAAATATATCCATTCATTTGCACCACATTTGTCTCCACCATGCAACCAGGCTCTTGATAAGCAAATCCGAAAGATGGATGAATGGATACTGGGAGGTTCAAGTATTAGCTGCAATTTTAAAAGAACACATTTCTAATGGTCATGGATAAACATCATGCTGGAAGTTTTCATATTTTATTGTTTGGATTTATTGAGACAGATCAACAGAAAAAGACTACATACTGTCAAGTGAAAACAGATCTCTTCAAAGGGGTCTAACTGAATTACAAATATTAAACACAAAATCATTGAGCACATAAATATTCACCCCTTTAACATGACACACTTAAATCATCATTGGTGCAGCCAATTGGTTGTAGAAGTCCTATAATTAAATTCAATGGAGATCCCCTGTCTGGGGTTTCAATTGATCGCAGTATAAACTGACCTTATCTGGCAGGTCTAAGTTGTATTGAGCAACTAAGGTGGTGTAAACTATGCAATGAAGGCAATTGACCACTCACAAGCGTCTCCGGGTAAAGATAATGAAAAGCACAAGTCAGGGGATGGAGACAAGAAAATATCCAAATCACTGAATATCCCTTGCAGTCCAGTTAAAGTGAGCGGTGTGATTATACAAGAAGAGGCCAAGCGAGTGAGGCCAATAAGAGTCCTGTGAGAACTCTGAACTTGTTACTGACCAAGACTGAAGAGACTTTGCGGACGCAAACTGTTGCTCAGGTTCATCACAGGTCACAGCTTTACAGGAAGACGGCAAAGAGAATAAAAACATACATGACATGTCAGCTAGAGTTTGCCAGAAGCCATATGGGAGACTCTGAAGTCTGCTAGAAGAAGGTTTCTATTGCAGGGTCCCCAACTCCGGTCCTGGAGGACCACAGTGCCTGCAGGTTTTCATTCTAACCCTTTTCTTAATTAGTGACCTGTTTTTGCTGCTAATTAACTTCTTTTGAATTAATTTTAATTGACTTTTTTTTTTTTTTTTTTAAAGATTTGCTCCTCGGAATTTCTTCATTTCTTTCCTTAAATGTCACCCAAACAGAATTGAAATGTGAAGTGAGTGAGCCAACAGAAAACTAGTCAGGCCCTCAAACTCCAACCAATTTCACTCCAACCAGTTGCTTAATTAGGCTCTAATTCTTGTTGTTAATTAAACCCGTTCTTTAATTCCATGGCTTGTTGCTGCTCTCATTGTGCAATAGCAGACATTTCCAAAATTGTGGATTTTCTCTTTTCTAAGAGCAGTGTTAGAATGTTTTGGGGACCTGAGCAGATCCTCATTCCTAAGACCTTCATCTTTCTTTGTTTTCAGATACTGTATGATGGACACAATTTGCTGGTCATGTTTTGGCTCATTTTGTATCTCATTATTGTTTGGCTGCAAATTAAGGAAAAAGAAATGATTAAGGGGTCTGAGTCTTCAAGAACAAGTCAAATAAAATGAATTCAAAAGACTTTAATTAGGAGCAAAAGCAGATCCCTAATTAAGAAAAGGGTTAAAATGAAAACCTGCAGCCACTGAGGGCCTCCAGGTTGAAGTTGGGGACCCCTGTTCTATTGTCTGACAAAACCAAAGTTGAGCTTTATATCCAATCGATTAAATACCAAGTTTGGCATAAGCCAAAAACTGCACCGTATCAAAAGTGCGTCATTCCCACCATGAAGCATGAGGGTGGCAGCATCATGTTGTGGGGCTGCTTCTCTGCAGCAGGTCTTGGAAGACTAGTGAAGGTAAAGGGGTAAAACAAATTTGTGTCTGAACTTGAAGTGTATTCACTCATGATGCCTATGCAACCTGAGAGAGCTGAAGCAGTCAGCTCATCACTAATCAAGAAAGCCCAGCAGAGACTACACTTCCTGAGGTGGCTGAAGCGAGCAAGTCTTCCCCCTACCGTCATCACCATGTTCTACAGAGGCACCATTGAGAGTGTTCTGACCAGCTGCATCACTATCTGGTATGGCAACTGCAACACATCCGACCACAAGCGCCTGCAAAGGTTAGTGAAGACAGCAGAGAACATTATTGGGGTGCCTCTCCGTTCACTACAGGACATATTTTACAAACACAATGTCCGCAAGGCCTGCAGCATTGTGCAGGACCTCTTACACCCCTCACATGGACTTTTCACACTTCTGCCATCCAAGAGAAGATACTGCAGCATCAGAGCCAGATCTGCCAGGCTGAAGGATAGTTTTTACCCCCAAGCTATCAGACTCTTTAACACCATGTTGCCACCTGGGATCTTCCACACAGCTTCAACCATCTCTAAAAACACTTTCCTACAAAGGCTAGTGTATGTAGAAAAAGAACTGAAAATCTCATACTGACCTTTAAATATTTTCACACTCTTGATATCCTTCTACTGTGAAACATTCTGACCTGTCATTGTTTACACAGGTCTTAAACAACTATTATCATACACTGATAATTTCTGTATTATCTATATCTATTATTTATTTATTATATCGCATAACTATTGACTATATTTATGTATCTAGACTGAAAATACCATACATTACATCAATGTTCATATTGCTAACTACACTTCAATACTGCTGCTACTTTATCTCGTCTTTACACAATGTCTTGTCTTGTTTGTGTTTTAATCCATCCATCCTCTTCTGCTTATCTGGTCAGGTTGCGGGGGCAGCAGCTTAAGCAGAGAGGCCCAGACTTCCCTCTCCCCGGCCACTACTTCTAGCTCATCCGGGGGAATCCCGAGGCGTTCCCAGGCCAGCTGGGAGACAGTCCCTCCAGTGTATCCTGGGTCTTCCCCGGGGCCTCCTCCTGGTTGGACGTGCCCGGAACACCTCGCCAGGGAGGTGTCCAGGAGGCATCCTGATCAGATGCCCGAGCCACCTCATCTGACTCCTCTCGATGCGGAGGAGCAGTGGCTCTACTCTGAGCCCCTCCCGGATGACTAAGCTTCTCACCCTATCTTTAAGGGAAAGCCCAGACACCCTGCGAAGGAAACTCATTTCAGCCGCTTGTATTCACAATCTCGTTCTTTCGGTCACTACCCACAGCTCATGACCATAGGTGAGGGTAGGAACATAGATTGACTGGTAAATTGAGAGCTTTGCCTTATGGCTCAGCTCCTTTTTCACCACAACAGACCGATGCAGAGCCCGCATCACTGTGGACGCCGCACCAATCCGCCCGTCGATCTCACGCTCACATCATCATCTGCAAAAAGCAGTGACCCAATCCTGAGTCCACCAAACCGGACCCCCTCAACACCCTGGCTGCGCCAAGAAATTCTGTCCATAAAAGTTATGAACAGAATCGGTGACAAAGGGCAGCCCTGGCAGAGTCCAACACTCACTGGGAACGGGTTCTACTTACTGCCAGCAATGCGGACCAAGCTCTGACACCAGTTGTACAGGGACCGAACAGCCCTTATCAGGAGGTCCAGTACCCCATACTCCTAAAACACCCCCCACAGGATTCCCCGAGGGACACGATCGAACGCCTTTTCCAAGTCCACAAAACACATGTAGACTGGTTGGGCAAACTACCATGCTCCCTCCAGGACCCTGCTAAGGGTGTAGAGCTGGTCCACTGTTCCGCGACCAGGACAAAAACCACACTGTTCCTCCTCAATCCGAGGTTCGACTATCTGACGGACCCTCCTCTCCAGGACACCCGAATAGACTTTTCCAAACACACCCTCCGGTTCCCTTTCTTAAAGAGGGGGACCACCACTCTCTGGTCTGCCAATCCAGAGCCACTGTTCCCAATGTCCATGCGATGTTGCAGAGACGTGTCAACCAAGACAGTCCTACAACATCCAGAGCCTTGAGGAACTCCGGGCATATCTCATCCAGCCCCGGGGCCCTGCACCCTCACAACACGTTTGGGCCTACCAGGCCTGACTGGCATCCTCCCCCACCATCGAAGCCTACTCACCACCAGCTGGTGATCAGTTGACAGCTCCGCCCCTCTCTTTACCCGAGTGTCCATGACATGTGGCCGCAAGTCCGACGACACAACCACAAAGTCGATCTCGCCATCGAGCCCCACTTCCAGGCCTGGCACCAGAGGGGGGCCCCGGTGACCCTCGTCCGGGCAAGGGAAACCGTCGTCCAAGGTTTTTGTTCTTCATAGGAGTTTGGTTGTGTTAATTTTAAATTTAAATTCGATTTTTAATTTATTACTTGCACATCATGTTGTTACACTATGGACCCTGAGCTTCGCAATTTCGTCTATCTGTATACTTGTATATGGTTGAGATGACAATAAAGTTCACTTTGACTATATGTTTTATATTTGTAATTAATTTCAATCACTTTGCAGTGATCTATTTTAACTTTGAGAAGTCTTTTTTCTATTGATAAATGACAAAAAAGCCAAATTAAATCCACTGAGATTCAATGCTGTATAACAATAAAAATTTCCAAGCAAATAAATGTGTGCAAAGGAGGAAACCGCACTTCAGAGTTCAGGGATACACTCACACTTGAGCCAATCTGGAATCACCAATCAACTTAATGTGCACGTCTTTGGGCAAGTGAGAGGTTTTTTAACAACTGGATCAATTGTTGGTCCATAAGGGAAGACGGCTTTTTGTTTATTTCCAGAAAATATAGTTTGGCAGAAATAAGAATCAAAGAAAAAAAACAAAAATCACTAAGCAGTCATGATAATTATGGATGTACACATGTCAATCAATGTGTATATGGAGGAATGAGTGAGGAAGATTTGCTCATATAAGCTTTTGATTTTGATATACTTTATTATTAATCCCAAGAACAAATTGTCTTTTTTTAAGTCAGTGGCAAACGCAGGCCTATTGGAACACACAAACTGACGAAGATATTCCCTCCAAAAACACCAAAAAGGATCCCAGTTTCTCTCTCCTAGATCAGCAATGCACAAGAAGGAAAACAGGATAATAGCACTTTCCTTTCAAAACCATCAACTGACGTAAAGAGAGTCACAATGAAAATAAATAAAAATAAATGCCACTGGTTTATAGTATGCCATATCTTTTGATGAAGATCTACTTACTCATCCAGTTTCTGACATTCAAGAAGCTTTGCTGACTTGTGAGGTCAAACATCAGTAAAAACCCCATGGCATCTCTGAAAAAGGCCGTGGTGAGGCTCCGAAACCTGTCAGGAGAAGTGCATAGTAGAGAGTTAGCAGAAAACAATGATTAGACTGCACTTAAAGGCAGCACCTACTTAATCCTAGTGATGAAGATAATCTGAATGTTTTCTTTCAAACTGCTGCCTGAAATTAGCAACTCAGGAACCATTTATTATAAAGAAGCAGCAATGAACTTCATCACACACAAACTATGATGACAACTCGTTGGCATGGTAATGATGAAAAGTCACAAGGTCAGTCGCTCCTGTTTCTCTGCTCCACATGACTGAACTCCACTCTGTCCATCACTTTGATTAATATCATGAGCACAAAACAGGTTAATTAAGATCATGACGTTTCCACAATCAATTCAGCCCTCATTGATCTAGACAGAGTGATGCATCACAATGTTGAGAAAACAAAGACTTGTTTCACAATTAATGAAATATTAGGAGCTGTGCTTGTAGCATGTAGGATTCCAAATGATTTCTAGGACTTGGGCACACAGAGGTTCATAGCATCTACATTTTCATTTTAGCTATGCATCTTTTTAAATAATCACTGACACCTTCTGATTTTCAGTTAGATCTTAACCAAAAGATCTGTGTGTTTATCAAAAGGGGCTCACCTTTCACTGTAAAGCAAAAGGAAAGGTCTGCTTGCTGTTTAGAAACAGACTAGAAATGGCCTTCTGGTGTTGATAATTTTGAAGTTTTATTCTAAAATGAACATT
This sequence comes from Polypterus bichir lapradei, assembly GCA_026402145.1. Lineage (NCBI taxonomy): Eukaryota > Metazoa > Chordata > Cladistia > Polypteriformes > Polypteridae > Polypterus > Polypterus bichir. Next base: position 33,863,593 of record JANRMT010062822.1, read on the forward strand.
GTAACAAATTTCACTTATATCTATGAATGTGTGTTTGGGCAAGAAAAGCAAGTGATAAAGAAGAATGGCCATGTGTCCTGCAAGAGGCCATGGCCCACCATGGACTGTAGAGCCAAGGAGTAAGTCTGTATGTAAGAACAATTGTATTCAGCCACATAATTCAGCTCAGGGTAAAGAAAGAATTATTTTTTGTGCATCATTAAAAAGTATTATGTATAGGTAATTCATTTTGCGATCAAGATGTCTAAATCAAGTAGCGCAGTGATTCCAAGTAAAGGTGATGCGTGACTTTTTGAACATAACTGAACTGTAAAGGATGCAGGTGAACTTAAACAGTCAATACAGCAACGCTACGCTTTGAACGCATAGCTAATGGCTGATTTAACTCAATGTACAGTATAAGCATCTCTCAAATGGGCTCACTATCTATGTCTTGACCGACTCTCCATAGTCTTAGCAGAAAACAACTCTGACATCGTACACTGGTTGGATGGTGATAATGCGATACCTGCATACATTGATGAAGATCAGTTAACAGGATTCATGGGTAAATGGTTAAATACAATCATTATACTTTGATTTTATGGCATTTTTATGATTATGTGAGTACAGTTTATTTAAGATACCTTAATCTAATTTATATCTTTAGGATTTATGGGTCTGCATAATAAGATTAAAATTATAATGTCACCACAACTGTAAGCTACGTTTTAGGCTGGTGGGTTACATAGAGTGCTACCCAAAATAAAACATGTATAAATATTTTATAAGGGAAATTTTCTTTTAACTCATGAGACAAAGATGTGATCTTTTAAGAGAAAAATGAAGTGAAAATTAAATAAATAAAAAGCCCAACTGCTACATTTTTTCTTAAATATCGCAACTCAATCGTGTATTTTTCCGACAAGCGTTGCAGTCAAAATTTGTCGTGATGGAATGTAACACTAAACACTATTTTGCATTAAATACCACCACCTCTTATTCACGCCTGGTTCTGGTTCCTCTCTTGTGTCCTCAGGTTTTATGTACAGATTTGACAATGATGATCGTACTCATAGCATTATTAAGCTCAGGAAATCCAGATGTCTGGCGTACAGTTTGACACTTCAAACAATTTGAAGTGACCATATCAGCAATCAGCATGTAGCTGATATTCTTGGTTATCGATTAAGGCACTTCTGTATGAAGAAGTATTTTTTAATTAATTTTGTCAATTATGAGGACAATCTTGGAAATTACAATCTTAAGATGTGTTGCGAGATAAAATGATCAGTACACTTGTCCACGACACTTTGAGCATTCATACCCTCATCTGCATGAATCAAGAAACAGGAAAGGATGGTTGCTAGGTAAGGGATGAGTTACAATGTAGTGCATTTACTGTGGAAAAAACACAGTAATGGACATGATAGTGTGCATTTGTATATTTTCCTGTGGAAGATAAGCAGCATATCACATTTTAATAAAAAACAAACTACCCTCCTCCACAGTGATGTGAATCAAAGACACAGAATATAAATGATATTGCTGATGTGCTGCATTTACTTATCTGTGGAAAAAAGCAGGCACATGCAGCGGAAGTTTTACACACCAATATTTCTTGTCTTCTACCTCAAAAATCTACCCCCTTAAAATTGAAAAAACATTTTTTTAGTCAATTTTGCAAAGCTCTGTGTGAAACTAAACCTGACTGTTTTGCTTATCACTAGTCATCAATCACAGGGCTTCAAAATTTAGCCAATCACTTCAAGGCGGAGTGGTGGCTCTGAGGCGAAGGATCTGTGCTGGTATCCAGAAGGTTGCCGGTTCGAATCCCCGTCACTACCAAAAGAGATCCTACTCTGCTAGGCCCTTGAGCAAGACCCTTAACCTGTAATTGCTCCAGGGTTGCTGTACAAACGCTGACCCTGCGTTCTGACCCCCAAGGGGTATGCGAAAACTAACAAATTCCTAATACAAGAAATTGTATAAAGTGAAATAAAGAACAAAAAAAAAAGAAATTATATTGCATACAAGATTTATGTCATAAAGAGCAGCTGCCAGTCCATATATACAAAACAAAAAGCAACTTAAAAAGAAACTGCACTAAGCAGTAGCACGACTTGTTTCTTCAGCTCTGTTTTAACAATCAGTTGAACTATTTGTACCCTTTAACAACATGTGACACTGTGATGTCCCCTTAGTTTGAGAACAACAATTTTATTTAAAAAACACTGTGCTTCTGTTGTCAGGAAGGTAAATGTTGCTAATGATTTGCTCTCCTTTTTAATCTTTATTTCATGAGTATTTGGGAATTTGCCAGCAGGACACACAGTGTGTGTTTCCTGACAAGGGGGGTCTTATCTTGGTATATCTGCATGATGACTTTTCAAAGAATGTGGGAGAGCCTTGTGTGAAAATGGTAGTATTTCTCCAGCTCACTTATCTCTTCACTGAACTGAGCAATATGCCTGAATCTGACCTGGGTGAAAAAGTGAAAGAGAGCCAAAAGGAAAGGGCTTTACAAACACTGCATTGTACTTGACACCTTAGTAAGGGATCAAAAATGTTATCATATTTTATTAAAATACCAGTAATGGCGCACTGCACGATAACATGTAGTGAATACCCTTGAATTACAGTTTTCATCCTCTTTCTCTATACGTTTAGCATTCATTTGCCCAGAGGTTGATGCGCTTACGGCTTCCTGAGCAGCTCTTCTTTTCTCCACCCTAGCATTCTGCTTCTTTTCTTTCGTCGGCATCTTTTCGTGTTAAAACTGATTAAGCCAGTTTTTGTGTTGCAATTAATTTGTACGTTTTTATTAATTTTTCACTTAAGCTGGCACTAAAGTCTTCAATCTGCTTCAAGAATGATTTAAGATATGAAGAGGTAGGGGAAGTTACGGTGAAGGCGGTAGGGATGAGAACGGCACCCGTACACATGTGCCGCATGTCCGCCCTGTAGCCCACTGGCAGAGTTGATTCTACAATAAAATAAAATGAGTAATAAAAATCATCACCCTGAAAGCGGACAGTAGACGTCATGTATTATATGTTTACCAAATTTCAGGTCAATAGGTGATTTAAAATCTTGGACAGAAAAATGGACAGCCACGGTAGCATATTACAGGGGTTCCCAAACCGTTGGACGTCAAGTACCACCTGAGGTTAAGTGAGTTGCGTTGCGTACCACCCGCACCTTGTTGAAAGGGAGGGAGAGCTGTAAGGGGGGGGAGTTTGGGTCTAAACCGCCCCGAAATCTGAATAAAAGTTAAAGAATTGGAAGAAATTATGCATAAAATTAATGAAAAAATTTGTGCATGTACATAAATTGATAAATTCCGCCCCGAAACTAAATCCTGGCTTCGGCCTGTATGTGACGCAGTTACTGAAGACGAAATGGTATCGGCTTTGTGCTTAGATCTAGTGACTACGATGCGATACAGCGGCAGTGCACGTACGGTATAACAACAAACGCGAGCGGTTTCTGTGAGGCAGAGTTACCGAAGACTAAATAGTGTCGCCGTTGTGCTTTCATCAAGTGACCAAAAGCTCAAACAGTGAAGAAGTAGAAGTTGACTTCCGCGAAATGGAACTATGGTAGCGTTAAATGAACTGAATACTGATTCGAATAATAGGTTTTATTTATTCAGATGACGAAATTTCACACCACACTAAATTTGGGAATCCACGTATTATTGTATTTAAACAGTTTCATTGGTTTTTGCTCACAACAGGCTTGTCATAAAGGGTTTTACACAGATAAATTAAATTTCAGGGACTGCGATGCGTAACACCTGAAAAGGCCCTGCGTACCACGTACCACAGTTTGGGAACCACTGGCATATCATATAAGAAGATTGTCTCTCATTTTATAGACATTCTGCTGGAGCAAATGTTTAAACATAAGCAAAACTATTTTACTGCAAGAATGTGAACATTGTTTATGGCCAAACGCCTATTTATTTTATTTATTTATCCAGCATTTTACAAAGTGTCTTTAATACCCGAAACCTCACAACAAAATTACAGCATTAATTTATGTTATTATTTTAGAAAATTATTGCTGAACATGCCTCAACTTACAAGAACATTATAGGTGTTATAATAAATGGCAGACTTACAATCAAAATAGAATAAAGTAAAATAGATGTTGATTGAAAAAAAGAAACAGCATTCATTGGGACTGAAATTTCAAGCTTCAATTCTTAAAAAACAATAAACAAATGAGAACAGGAAAACAAAACAACCCAACAACAAAGGCATCAGCACCAACTGTGAATATTACCCATCTCCCTGTCCTTCAGTATCTAGTGTGGCCACCTCTTTTAGCCACCACTACTTGACATCTCTGTATTAAATGACTTTATTCATATATCTAAATTTTAAAAAACCAGCTGTTTGAAATTCCATGAAAGCTTGTAATGGGGACTAAATCATACCTACGAATGAAGTGAAATGAGCTGAGCACATTTGTTTTCTTAAATTTGCTTTGTTAATGTTTACTATTATTTTACTTTTTCTTGTTATGTACTTGTAGCACTTAGCATTTTGTGATAATTGTCTGTACAATATCTTTAAAGGATGAGTTCAAACTGTTTGCTTAAAAGAAAGAAGCAGCTTTCTGACAGTAAATATTTATGCTAAGTGAAAAGTGTATACTCTGAGGCATTGAGTCTGTAGAAGTGCGTGTTTCACAAGAATTTCTGTATTTGTGGTTTTATGGACTGCTTTGCTCTACCCAGAGAGGTTTAGTTCCAACTGGTTTTACAAGAGTGCTCCACTGTGACTCTTCCCAACTGAGTATGATGTCGTTCGGAACGAGTTTAGTTTACAATCACCATTCTGAGTGTGAAGCAACATAAGTCAGTCAGTCAGTCATCATCCAACCCGCAACATAAGTATGCTCCAGAAATGTGGAGACAACAGAATGAAAAATAATTTGAATTTTCATCTTTGCAATAAAGATGTCATTGCGATCTTATCTTTGTTGTTTGCTGTGAGCATCACTTTTTGCTTTTGTTTCTGAAAGCCACAGTCATACCGAGTACAGTAGCAACATCCACTGTTACTCACATGATCAGGCGGCGTCAGGAAACTTGAAATCTAAATGCAGTCCCTATTTAGGATGGCAGCGCACAGATCTAAACTTCAATCAAAGAACTCTCTACAAATAACCTCCTTCTAGCATTAAAGGTCACTAAAAGGCTTTGCTCTCTATTTACAGCCCATGTTTTAACCCTTTGCCATTTTATCTTTTAGACCCTCCTCTTTGCAAAATTACTTAACAGTTGACTGAAAAGGCTGAATATTGTACAACCTACAGCACACAAAAGGGGTAAAAAGGCAAGGTTGAAATCAACAACACACAGAGGACAAATAAATCTTGGCATGAGTGTGTATTTATCAACCGTAAAGGAAAAAGGAAGCTAAAGAAAATACCAATGAATCAAAACACGAGATAAGACAACCCCAACAAAATTCAGAGACTATAGATTGATGGTCAAGCATTGAGGAAGTTCACTATGTTTGCCATTTCAAACTAACTAGGGGCATCATCTGTGAAAGCGGGTGCAGTCAAGAGCACTGAAAAGCACCATAAATAAATTTATTTTTATGCTTGAAGCTTGGACTTCTAAATATTAATAAAATAGTACTGTCTCAAAAGGCACTCACTATACACGAGTGCCTTGGTGGTATATTTTACACAAATATACCATTATTGTACTTATTTAAACATAGATTCATTTGTATATAATAAACAATTTAACGTTTTCATCCTTTACAAGCTAATGTGACCTACTTTAGTGTAGTGGCCATTCAATCTGTCTGTTTTTGAATCCCCATAGTACATTTTAGAGTCAAAAATTCTTTATTTTCGAATTGCAAATGAACTGCAGTTTCCAAGACTAGAAGCAGAAAAGACTTCACTTCATGTTTCTTAGACAGATAAATGAAAATGTTGTGACCCTGTGTTAGGATATAGTGGGTTGGATAATAGATGGATGGAAGGAAAACAGTTATTAAAATGTAAAACTGAAGCACAGTGTTTTCCAGATGCGTGTAAAAAGCAGAACAACATGTTAAACAGCAAAATATGTCAGTCCCGTTCTTATTCACTCAGATTCATTACAATAAGACCCGACAGTGTGAATGTCTGGGATACACACATAATGCACTTCTCCATGAGAACACAGAATTTCCTCGCAACATTATAGTGATGAATTCCGTTTTTGCTATATTCATGTTTACAGCTATTTTCAAAACATCCGTTCTATGTGAAAAATGAAAAAAAAAAAAAAAAAAAAGACATGAATTCCTCATTTTTTACACTGCTTGTCCTGGTGAGAGTCATGGGATGAAACACTTACAATCAATTATTTATTAATGTACAGTAAATGTCAGAGTAAATGTCAGACTGTCAGTACCAGTAAAGAAACAAACGCACTGGAGGTCGGGGCACTGAGACTCCAGCACAGTATAAGCAATAACAAGTGATGATAATGAAGTCTGGAAAAAAAAGAAAGACATTTATATATTCTTATAAATGTATATAGTACGGCATTGTATTATACAACGATGAATCACATTGGATTTATTTTGGCTTTTTGACATGGATTAACTATAAAAGACTCTTTAATGTAAAAGTGAAAACAGATCTTGGCAAAGTGCTCTGAATGAATTACAAATACAAAACACAAAATAAATGATAACATAAGTATTCACCCCCTTCAATTCAGTATTTTGTGGATATATCTTTGGCAGCCATGACAGCCATGAGTTTGTGTGCACAAGTCTCTATCAGCTTTGCTCATCTGGAAATTTCACACCTAAACTGCTCAAGCTCTGTCAGGCTGTATGGAGAAGCGCTGGTTTTTTCCTTGGCATCATTGTCTTATTAGAAAGCAAATCTTACCTCAAGGCCGAAGGATCTTGCAGACTGCATCGGGTTTCCCTCCGTGATTTTCCTGTATTTTGCGGCATTGCTGTCACCTTTTATTCTCACAAGCCTTTAAGGACCTGCTATAGGAAGTTGCCACCACCATGCTTCATGATGAGGATGGTGCGTCTTTGACAAAGTGCAGTGTTCAGACACGATGTTTAGTCTGATGGTTAAAATGCTCAATTTTGGCATCATCAGACCAAACAGCCTTCTTCTAGCTAACATCACAAACTCCCATGTGACTTCTGACAAACTCTAGTCGTACTTTCTCTTTGCTTCTCTACCATTAAGCTACGACTGGAGATGCACCCGACAACACAACACAATCTTATACATTGTAGCTTGTAACTTCTTCAGCGTTCTCAGAGGGCTCTTGCTGGTCTTAGTCACTTGTCTTCTTTTTGCTCTAGGCAGGTTATTAGCTGTTCCATACTCTTTCCATTTCTTCATGGCTGATTTAACTGGACTCCAAGGGATATTCAATGACTTGGACATTTTCTTGTCTCCTTGTCCTGACTTGCGTTTTTCAAGCACCTTTTCACCGATTTGCTCAGAGATTCTTTTTTCTTTATTGTGTAGGTCAGGCTACCATACTGACTCACCAAAAATTGGACCTTTCAGATTCACGTGCATTTATATGACGATCAACTGAAACCACAGGTAGATTATCTCTTTTAAACTACAGTAATTATGTGACTTTTAAAGAAAATGGGCTGTGCCAGTGACAACTTAGGTGTGTTATATTAAAGTGGGTCAATACTTATGCGATCAAGGACATTGTGCTTTACATTTGTAATTCATTTAGACAACTCTGTTTTCATATTGACATTATATAGTCTTTTTCTGTTGATCAGTGTTAAAAAAGTCAGAATTCAATCCACTGTGATTTAATGTTGTACAGTAATAAAATGAGAAAAATTTGAATTGGTACTGTATGTACATTCAATTAAACATGGTGTCTTTCTGTGTAAGCACTTAAAAAAAGAGGTTTATAGTTAAAGAAGAGAATAGATAAAGGCTCTATAATAAAACACAGACACACTATCACTTGGAGCTTGTGCGTGGTGAAGAGCACCCTCTAGAAACTGAATTGAATTGGCTTTAAATAAGGAAGCACACTGAAATAACAAAACCATCAGACAAAGAAAATAAATACAGACAGAGCATGGTGCAATAATACCAGAAGTCACAGAGAAAAATACTCATCTACACACCTACTTTGCTGGATTTACCTACTGTAAATCGCAAAAAGATAGTCATGAAGAGCTACAATACTGGAAGACTTCTTAGCTTGTGGTGTAACATGGGAAGATGTGCGACAGTTGGCCACTAACAGGATCCAATGGCTGTCGATTGCTGCCCAATGCCCCAAAAGAGAGTGGGGGAATTAAAACTTAAAACTGAAAATCCCAAATTGCTCACAACAGTGCAGTATCTCCATCAGAAGCCCCCTTTCAAACAGTATTAAATATCAGAACATTGTGGTAAAGTGTAAAGTGGTCCAGGGTGAATGTGCATGTCCATAGTTGGCTTTTGACTTCCACCTGAGGGTGCACAGTGTTGTTTTCTAATTGAGCAGTCAATACAAAAAAGGGACTTTCTGCCTTGTACCCAGAGCCACCAGACAGACAGGAGCTTTCCTCTCTGTATCCTGGGTGGCTTGTCAACTGTCTCATTAGGTTATAAAGTTTCTCTCCATCAGATGACACACTCTTACTAATTCTCTCAAGTAACTCTTACTGCAGCATCTGGCACCAAGAAGAAACTTTAAACTCTCCTTCTAAAAACATTGAGTATTCTTCATTTGCCAAGAGGACACTAGGCTAGAGCTCTTTCTAGTTTCTTCTGGTGTCCATGCAAGTAAAAACCCTCAATAGCGGTTTAGGATGGCGAGTTCTTTTAGGCAGCCTCCACCTTGTATCTGCTTACCTTTTCTCTTTCGTTCTTAGGCTTTAAGGGGCTGAAAGTACCTGCTGCCCACGGCTCTTCTGGGCTGTTTTTATTAGCATCTTGTCAGTCCACTCTCACTGATCCCCATCCTCCACATAGTCTAACGCTTCATCTCTGTCTGGGATGGCCAGACACCCTTGGCATGTGCAAGTCTTTAGCAGGAAGCATCCAGCTCTTGGTTGGACTCACTTGCTGCCTTCTAATGGCTTACCTCACATCAAACTGGGGTACCTTTCATTCCTAGTCAGAAATTCACACTTTGACACAATGAAATTCCCCCAAAAGTTTCACACAATATTGGAAAACAATAGCAATTAAAATAACAAATTTTACTACAAGCTGCAGATTATATAGCTATTCTGCTATCACCTGAAAATGAAATCAAAACTCACTTCATATATTGCTTTTCTATAAAATAAGGGTGGCATGGTGGCGCAGTGGGTAGTGCTGCTGCCTCGCAGTTAGGAGACCCAGGTTCACTTCCCGGGTCCTCCCTGCGTGGAGTTTGCATGTTCTCCCTGTGTCTGCGTGGGTTTCCTCCAGGTACTCTGGTTTCCTCCCACAGTCCAAAGACATGCAGGTTAGGTGCATTGGCGATTCTAAATTGTCCCTAGTGTGTGGGTGCTGTGTGTGTGAGTGTGCGCCCTACGGTGGTTTGTTACCTGCCTTGCGTCCTGCGCTGGCTGGGATTGGCTCCAGCAGACCCCCATGACCGTGTAGATAGGATATAGCGGGTTGGATAATGGATGGATGGATAGAATAATAAACAAAATTGCATGTTTTACTTAAATACAAAATGAAAATTTGTTTTGCTGTGTGGAGAATTTGTCCATCCATCCTTTTTCCAACTTGATTAACTCTATTCTGCCACTTTTTGGTTTTGGGTCTACTCATTATATTTAGTTTCTGACATTCTTGTTAAGATTCTCTATTTATGATTTTCGCCTCATGTCCTCAGCTTTGCTATTAAGTCCTGTCTTAATGGTTCTGAACCAGGCTAATTATTTTTTATGACCCATCTTCTGATTCTGTTTCTCTTCTAAACAACCACTCGCTACTCGGTGCAGTCAGTACACTTTTGGCTTTTTATGACTGTTAACAATCCCACTTTTGAAGTGTTACCTTTCTTGCCCTGCTGTGTCCCACAGTTGCAGGTGAACTTTGAAGGGTTTTCCAGTAGTACCATTTGGTCCTGAGCCACTGTATACCTGAAAAAAATAAAAAAAATATACAGTTGAAAAGATGGCAGCAAAAATGACAACACAAAATCAAGACTTGGCACTTCAAGGATTTATTTGCACCACAATATTATGGGATCTTTATATTCTGATTCAGTGAACTGGCTTATTTATTTATTTTATTGGCTAAATCCAAATAAATACTCAACCTATTAAAAACACTGGTCCGTACTGTGAAATGAACAATTTTCCTAAATTATGGCATATCTTGGCAAGTGACTATTACACTTTAAATGTCAATGCTCATTCTTCTTTATTATGACTTTACCCCCAGTATAATAGAAGTCTAATGTTGTCACAGTGGTCACCTTGATCTTCTTAGACAAACCGAGTGTCTCATTCTTAAACAAAAGCATTGACATTACATTAATTCCTTTTAAAGTCAGTCAGTCATTATTTAATCTGCTTAAGTCCTGAACAGGGTCATGATTATAAGGGGGGGGGTGCTGGGGCCTATGTCAGCTAGCACAGGGTGCAAGGTAGGAACAAACTCTGGACAGGGCGAACACACACACCCAACCACACACTAGGGCCAGTCTAGGATTGTCAATCCATCTAACCTGCATGCCTTTGGACTGGGTGGGGTGCGGGGGCCAAAGCAACCGGAGGACCCTCACACAGATGCACAGAGAACATACTAACTCCATGCAGGGAGGACCCAGGATGTGAACCCTGGTCTTCTTACTGCAAGGCACCAGTGCTACCACTGCACCACCCCTACTTTTTTAAGCCTTTAGGAATATTACAAAAATGTGTTGTTGACTTTTAATTTACCAGCAAATTTTACTTTACTTGCAAAAAACGGTTACAAGTGTTACGGCTACAATAACAGCAGTACTCTCTTTTCTCATCATATTACTTAAGTAAACCACCCAAATATTAAAAAATTGAAGACACCCCCTTAATCATTAGTCAAGATTCCGGTCTTTAATTCAAAAGCTTGCTCCAGTGTGAATGGGTTTCCTATGTGTGCACAGTACTTCTTTAACAATATTCGAGCAAAAATGTGTGCACATGGCCTGTTGTGAGCATATGACTGAATTAAGTGACATATGGATTATGTGACACGAGTAATGTGAGGCTTATTTTCATGGACATTTTCATATTGTTTGCTGCAGTCCAGAGTTGGTCTCCATAGACACCACTTCTGTAAGAAAGCTTCTTTTTATCTCTGTTCCCGATGAAAACATGAGGCAAAATGTTTTTCTTGCCCATCATTGCTTGGCGCTTGGTTGGATAAATTAAGTGTTAAATAAGTGAAGTGTTCTTGAATTGGGAAGAACAGAGGTGCAGTACCGCTGCTTCATGGATCCTGAGTTCTGGGTTTTAATCTCATTCCCAATCATTACTCTACAGTTCTCCCCATATCTACATTAGTTCCTTCAAAGGGATTCCACATTTCCTCACCCTTCCTAAAGCCTGATGTACAAGATGGATTACTGCAGATTCTGAACTGTACCCAATGGTACACAAGCACTACAGACTAACCCACTGTCCATGGTTGGTTCCTGTACCTGAAACTTTTAGGGCAGCACCCCACCCCACCCCTGTGACCATTAATAAGAATTAAGAATGCATGAAAAATGTTATTTTCTGAATCAGATACAATATGCTCTTCCTTAGCCTCAGTTGCTACAGAAACTTTATTACATAGATAGAGCTTTACGTATCCCTAGGGAGAAGTATGGCTTTTGACAGAAGCTCTTTAAATAAATACATACATACATACATACATACATACATACATACATACATACATACATACGAGTACACACATAGATAGACAGATAGATAAATAGATCGATCTACAAATACACTAATGTCTGAACACAAACCAGAATGACTAAAATGGAAGACAATTTTAAAAAGAAAAAAAAACTTCTGACTTGGCTGTCCCAGTCCCAGTCAAGCATTATACAGACTATCACACACGTGTGAGAAGGAGGCAGCTAAAGGGCCTGAGTAATTGTAATTCCACGACAGACCAGGGGGTGGCGGGGGTGCGATGAATGTCTCTCTCAGTTCCTTGCAGACCATTCTCTGGAAATCCCGCCCGGTTCTGGTGCCTCTGAAGAATTCACTTACGTTTTTTCCGGGCCCAATAACGATGTCACTTCCTGTACTGGCCTGTAAAGCCACCATCTTGCCTCCATACAATCAGTTCTGTTTTGGACTCCGCTCAGTGAACACCTCTGTTCAGATTTAAACCTATTTTGCCATGGAGCAATCTACGGGTGGCTGCCCCAAACCTTTACGATGTCTTTGCCTCATCATTGTTACAAGACGTATTGCTGTTGCTATAAAGGAGCCCCCGTAGTGTTTCTGGACGCACTTCTGCTGAATGATTCGTTGCCTGAAAGTCCTCACTGTTAGTGTGTCAGAGAGAGGATGTGCATATTTGTTCATAATGGCATTCCGTTTTGTTTTCATTCTCTCTTCTACTACTACATCAGGGGCTTTCAGAGTGTGTCCCGTAACTGAGCCTGCCCTTTAAATTAGCACGCAAGAAACCGTAAATGGTATTTTTTAAGGATCAAACCAACCAGTTTATGATTACACAAATTATGCAATGCGCATAAATTAAAAACACAGTAACTATATTCAGGCCAGAACACCTGTATAGAGATATTAAATTAGATCTCAAACCTGTGGTATACATTTTACTCATGTCGATGATTTTTTTCCTCCAGAGACTATACATTTTTCCTCCATTCCAAAGACAGGCTCACTTGGCCCTGTATAAGTGAATATAGTTATAACTGTACCTTGCTAGGGTCTGACACCCTCTAAGACAGGCTCCAACTTCTCCCAACAAGTATTGAAACAAAGGAGTCTGAAATAGGAGTAGGCCAACAGCTGAACCCAGGACACAGTAGCACTATGTAACAGCACACAATTCAGCAGACTTTCCTATCATTTTGCTCATCTGTCTGAATAGGATACCAATTAATAATGTGAATATAACAAATTCAGCACACAATACTTTGGAGCTTTTCATAGAATTCTACAGAAAAGCTTGCATATACTTATTACTTTTTTAGTCTTTATTTATAAGGCAGATGAAGAAAGATATACTGTATATCAAAGCACCACTCATTTTGAAGAATACCTTCTACTTCTTTCGGCAGCTCCCATTAAGGGGTTGCCAGATCTTTTTCCACATTATGAAGAATAACTATTACAGTGAATTCATGATGACGTTTCACTATTTTTGTTAGGTTACCAGAAAGATCCTTACTGTTTATAACTGGAACAGACATTATTCTGCCTTTATTATTTTGATGAGACAGACAATAGCCTGCAGAGGACACGCATTGCTACAGGTATTTGATCTTTTTGCATTAGAGAGCTCCTGGTGACTTGTGACTCATTTCCTTTGTTGAAAAGCACAGCCAAGCTAAAATTTTACTTTAGCCTTTGGCTCTTGGTATTATAGAGAAAAAGCTATTTTCTTGGTATGAATATCTTGCATGATCCATCAACCATTATACCAGTCTTAGAGATTTAGGCTGTGTAGGACCACAAGATGAACAAAACTACAACGCAAACAACATGACCCCAACAAAACCTTGCAGATGATCAGATGTCCCGTATTTTGCTTTTGTCTCCAGATTAAGCTGTTCTTACTCATATTAAAACATGCGTAAGGCCTTCCAAAAGCCTCACCTTTCATTTTATAATTTTCTACAGTGTATAAAATTCCTTTTAATGTACTACAATTTCTTATTTCTTTGAATCCTAGTATATGCTGCAAAAAAGAGATCAGGATAAATACTTAAGTTTTAATAAAAAAAGAGATAGTTACAGTAAGTAGGGCTGCATCAGCACACATCTGCAAAGGAAAAAAGTTAAAGGATAGTTCCACACTACAATATACAGCAGAGATGTTGTGTCTTTCATCTTCTTTCCTTTACTGTGTAAAAATAACCTTTCACTTTATTTCCCATTAATATTGCAGATATAATTATTTTCTGAAATGACCTAATCCAATCTCAGGTTTGGAGCCTATTGGGTACGAAGCACCAAGAAATTGGCCATGTATGCATCAGCAGGCAATGGTAGGGCACACTCACTTTCTCAGCTGCACTCACTCATACCTGACCAATTTCTAGATGCCATATAACCTAAAATAAACATCTGTGACAGGAGAAGAACCCCTAAAAGACATTTAGAGGCAGCAGCACTAAACGATGAACTACCTTACCATACCGTGCCATTTTCTAAGCCCTGCTTAATCCTTAGCGTGTCTGGGGCCTCTCCCATCAAGCATATGGCGCAAGGTAGGATCAACTCCTAGAACACATACACACACTCATTAAGTCATTACCACTCCATGAATTAATTTCTTAATCTAAATATTTTCAAGGTATTCAGAGGCCCGGAGGTGTGGTGTAGGCTGAGACATCTGCAGCTCAACATTAGCAAAATTAACAAAATGGCAGTGCACTTCAGGAAATGTGGGGCTCTCTCATGTCTCTATCCAAGAAACTGAATTTGAAGTTTTCTTGTTATAAAAGAACCTGAGCATGCACCAGTGCTACTGAACTTCATATGCAGAATACAAAAAGGGCCAAATTCAACCTTTTTCCTGACAAGCTTCGGGTCCTTTTGCTAGACAGTATATTTTTTGATGTTCAATCAGTAAGAGGTAGCAGATGTGCTCTTTAACGCTGTGGTATGTTAGGGCAGCAGCATGAGATCAGGACAGGCCAATAACTTATAACATTAATCAAGAAGACTGGCTCGGCTCTCGGCATTAGCCTGGACTTGCAGGATACAGGAGTAAAAAGACGGACACTGGCTAAGGGACTCACTGTCATGAGTGGATGCCTCACACTGTCCACATGACATTCTGCTAAGCACAAAGCCGATTCTCTGTGGTGGCCCAGACAGCATTGCACAGGTTTACAAGTTCCCATCAGACATTAAGATACATCTTCTGCCTGACAATATTTTTTTCTGTCACTATTCTGTGATAAATTGATATCTTTATATACATTCATTTCCTTCATTTTCAATTTTGAAACTTGAGGGTATTTTGGGCAGTTTTAGAGAATAAGGCAAAAGTAATTCAGTGGGTCCTGTTCATAGAAAATGTAGTACTGTGGCTGCTGCTACAAAATTATATAAGTAATGAAAATCCATAACCATTTGTCATGCCGCACTTAACTCTTTTTGAAATTCACACCATGAAAACGCACACGGAGAAGGCTATTTCACTCGTATGTTAGAGCTTTTCTATAGCCATACTTTAAAATACTCACTGTCTACATTTTGTTTCAATGGTCAACAGGAAATCAAAATTAACACAGAATGGCTGCTTCTCTTCTATATTAGATTTCTGTACTGCTAAGGCTTAACTGGAAACCGGTATCATATGGTGCTGACTTTGTTAAGTAGCCAAGGTTCCACCCTGTGTGCTAAAACATGTGAATTACAAGTTTCTAGTATGTATGATTTACGCTATATATTTCTTGTTTCTGAACCAAGTCAGCTGCAAACCCCAAAATCAAGTACAGTGGAACCTCGATTTACGAGTAACTTGGTTTACGAGTGTTTTGCAAGACGAGCAAAAATTTTTAATAAATTTTGACTTGATAAACGAGCGATGTCTTGCAATACGAGTAGTATGGATACACTTTGTCTGCTGAGCGTCATGTGATCAAAACTGAGCTGATGGTTCTTTTCTCTCTCTCCTTATCTCGCTCACACAGCGCCTCGCTTGCTCGCCCAGCGCGTCTCTCTCTCTCTCCTTATCTCGTTCGCTCGCTGATCTCTCTCTCTCTCCTTATCTCGCTCGCTCGCCCAGTGCATCTCTCTCTCTCTCTCTCTGGCAATCGTCTCCTATTCTCCGTCTGAGTCTGTGTGCCTCACTCATATAGTCAACATCTGTTTACTACAGCATTGTGACTGTGTGTGTGCGCTGTGAAGTGCGAGTCCCCATCTTGCTCCCCAAAACACGAAGTTGAGTCTCAGTACTTTAACACCAGCTTTATTCAGCTTGAAACAGCAACAGCGCTGTTATTTATTGTACCGGGATCTTTAATGTTCCTTGTATGACCCATTGACGACAGGCGCTTATAGCATGTCTGCGATCTTTTTGGATGCGCTTATACGGCGAACTGCTACAGCGCTGGGAGACTGCGATTGCTTTAGGACGCTCTTCCGCGTGTTGTCCCGTTGGATGGAATCCCACATGAGTTTAGAAACTCACACCAGCCATGATTCTTTTTAAAGGTAAAGTGCAGGTTAATTTTTATTATGTATTTTACTTTATATTTTGTATTAATCATTTTTATATGAATAGTTTTGGGTTGTGGAACGAATCATCTGAGTTTCCATTATTTCTTATGGGGAAATTCGCTTTGACATACGAGTGCTTTGGATTGCAAGCACGTTTCCGGAAAGAATTATGCTCGCAAACCGAGGTTCCACTGTATCATAATATCACTGACTTTGTAGTGTTAGAGAATATTACGCCTTTGGAGAATCATTCTCACTTTTTCAATGTGTACCATCAATGTGTATCACACTTCTGTTATGCCAGAGTGTTTCTTGAAGATGACCTAAGGTCTGACTGGCTTTTGAGTTCCACAAAAGTTGAAAATGTTGCTATTGTAGAGCAAATTATAAAGGAGATATAAAGAGTGATGGTTTAGGAGCTATAAGACTCTGCATTGATTCATTATGGGTCAGTTGAATCTCTTCTTCACTAAAGATTAAAAATCAACACAATGTCAATTCTTGAAATGAAGCCTCATCATATCCAATGCCTGGCTATATCACTATGACCCAACACATCCAAAATCAATGCCTCTGCCAACAATGTCATGTGCATATCTTATATATAAACGTCTACATGTGGAAGTGTGTGTGTGTGTCTGTTCAGCCCTGAAGAGAGAGGTGGAGTCGGGGTGAGGGCTCTGCCTCCGAGGATACACAAGCGAGGCCAGCATGTCGGCAAAGAGAAACCTTTGAAGAAAGCATCACTCACTTAACCGCTAATAACAGAAGCGAGGTGAACACATCGACAAAATGGAATCCCTTTTACTTTTCCTCCCGCTGCTAATACACAAGCAAGGCAAGCACGCTGGCAAAAGGAAACCTCAGAAGAAAGACAAAGTTGCTTAGCCGCTAATGCACAAGCGATGTGACCACATTGGTAACACGAAACCTCCTAGGACAGAGATGCCCAGAGTAGTTCCTTTAAATTAACATCTCTACATTTCATTTTTTTCCTGACAATTTCAATAGTTTCTAGGACCCTGGGCAATGTGACAAAGACAAAGCTGTGATGAAGACTGATGGGCTGAATGGCCTCCTCGCGTTTGTAAAGACGTATGATCTCACGTTCTAAGTTCAATGCAATAAATCATGATGCACATGCAATAAATGTCTTTTCCTTAAACATTCAGCACTCATATACTGTAATTTCTGGAGTTTTATTTAACAATAGCTCACATATATAAAATAAAGATTGACTGATTGATTAAATCAATTGAGAATGAATAATTCAGTTGAGTGCACTTTTCAGTGCATTATGATTAAATGCATACTGTATGGTGCAATGTTATGCTTCATTAATCTTGTATTGTAATGATGATTGCTTTGTAAAGCACTTTGGGGACAGAACTCTCTAAGAGATGCACTCTCAGGTCATGGCTTTGCCATTAAATACAGGGGCCAGTCAGGTGGTGCCATGTCTCTTGTGTCTACTGCACATTTTTCTGCCTCCACATCTGTTGATATTTTGCCAATTGTATTTCTGTTTTTTTGTTCAACTTTTTTTTTGAAGACGCAGATTTTTTTTATAGCTAGAGCAATCTAAACTATAGCCTATCCATAAAAAATATTTTATTTTAAACCAATTGATGGACTGGAACTTTATTCAGGGTTAAGGTTAACTGGTGACTCCCCACATGCAAGAAGGGGCTGCAGTGTGTCCTGTGATTGAATGGTACCCTCCATCTTGGATCAGCTCCTTCCCTGTACTGAATACAGTCACTTGCCATGTGACTTTATAACTTGGTTAAAATCAAGGTGTGTCTGGTATTGCTGTAATTATTATTTGATGCTTAACAGATACAGTATCTTCGTCTTAAATCCAACTTGCAACTGTTGCATCTGGAAATTCTGAACATTCTTCCAATGGCTGCATGCATATCAGGTAAACCAGAAATCCTAACTTGGTTTTGTTTAAGTCAGTTTGAGGTGACTTTTGGTTTGTGTCCTGGGGCCTCATGTATAACGCCGTGTGTAGAATTTGCACTATAACATGACGTAAGCACAAAAGCCGAAATGTGCTTACGCACAGAAAAATCCAGATGCAGGAATCTGTGTGTACTCCAACTTCCACATTCTTCCGCTCCATAAATCCCGGTCAGCGTGAAAAGTAACGATCATGCACGCGCGTTCTGTCCCGCCCCAACTCCTTCCAGAATTACGCCTCTTTGAATTTGCAAATCAATATAAATCGCCCTTAAGCTCAACCTTCTGTGAAAAGACAATGGGAAAAGCACGGGGGAAAATGTAAGAATTTCAGTGAATACCAAGTGGAGGCAAAGGAAAAACATACTATTTGTTGATTTAAACCGTGGTATAATCAACAAAAGGAAGTTGATCGAGTGACATAGTGTGTTGGAGAAACTTGAAAGCTCACGCTCACAAAGTCGCACAGTGCCGGAAATAAAAAAAGCTGTCAGATATCAACGTCGCCGTGAAAAGGTGAGTCGTAGCCCACCGCCTGAATGTCAGATGAAAGCTTATTAGGGTACAGAGAAAAAAAAAGGCACACAGTGGGGGAAAAAGCACGAAATGTCAACCTCAATCTCAAAATTTCCACTTTAATCACGTAGTTTATTTTGTCATTAAAGTAGAACATCATAAACTTCATCTTAAAATTGTTTAATTAACCAGTTTCTCAAATCACATCGTAATTAAAGTAGCAGTTAAATGCTTTGTTTTGTATGTGATCTTCTATGGGCTCTGTGTGTGTGAATCACTACTTGCTTCTTAAACTGGCTCTCTTCCTCCGACTGGACACAGAATCCATTACATTTGTGATATTACAGGTCTCTGAATAACTAAAATACTGAGATGTATACGCGATATCATTTTCATGATGATAGGAGTTAAAGCACGTTATTAAACATGGGTTTCACGGTGCAGTGATTGTGCGCGACCTTCGATGAAATTATTTATTGCAGCAGTACTCATGGGCGGCTCTAGGCTTGTGGCGGCCCTGGGCAGAGAAAGAATCGGTGGCCCCTTCGCCCGCCAATGTCAATATGGTATCTTATGCACGGTGGATGGCCACGTCCGTTGTGGACACTGCATAGCCGCCTCGTGCTCATGACACAAGTGTTCAACTTTTGTCGAAATTTGCAGCTGCGTTTTTAGCTGTGTCATTATTTTTTCTTTCTGTTTTATATGCAATATATTATTGGCGTAGCCACCCCTGCAGTCCTTGCTTTTCTTTCTTCAAGTAACCGATCACCACACAATCAGCTCTGAAATAGACGTTAAGCCATCTGTAAGCTTAGAGCGCCAATTCTTCAAAACGTTTAAGGAACCTTGAAATATCTTCGTAGTACATGTTTAATTATTCTATCCTTCACAACAGTCCCAGTGAAGAATATAGATTATTTAAATGAAATTAAAGTTTTATCTGTATAATATAATAAACATATTTTGCTGCATTTCATCTTAAAAATGATATTATCATCATATGTAAATACGCGCTTTATAAAGTGGCTCAGGTTGTGCGATATTATAACTGTAGTGCAAGTTTACAGTGAGGTAATTCTACTTATAAGTACAGATAGTTCTACAAGGAGCAATTGATTGAGTGCGTTTAAAGCTCTTGGGATGAAACTGTTTCTCAACCGCAAGGTCCGTACAGGAAAGGCTTTGAAACATTTTGCCGTGGCTGAGACAGCGTGTACTTGATGCTGTATACCAATAATTCTCTTTCCCATCAGCTGCTGCTGTGATTCACACTTAGATACAGTAATATAAATACTCCGAGTGGTGCAGTGAGAGTAATATGGAAAAAGATGATCCGCTGTGGCAACTCCTAATGGGAGCAGCTGAAAGAAGAAGGTGCAGTGAGAGTAACAACGCTAAAGCAGTTATGGTATTTGGAATACTATGGCTATTCCCTGGACCATTATATTGTTACAAGTTAATTACAATCAGACGCATTACACTAATAAACAATATGCGGTTAGTTTCAGTGTATTTATAAAGCCGCATCAGTAAAATAAAGAGTAACCACACAGGAACAGTAGCACTGCTTTGACGCTGGGTGCCGCCAGTCTATAAAACCGAGCGGAGAACTTGCGTACGACAAGGTATGAGGTACCGTGGAAAAGTACGTGGCTTTACACCAAGTGTAGGTTTTATACATCGCGATTTGAACGTGGAAGAGTTCTTACGCAACATTTCTGTGCGTACGCACCGTTCATACATGAGGCCCCTGGTGCATTATTATGCTGGAAGTAGGCATTTGAAGATGGGTAAATTGTGGCCAGCAACAATACTTAAATAGGCCATGGCTTTAAAACAATGATTGATTGGTGTTAACAGGCCCAAAGTAAGCCAAGAAGCTATTCCTCTCACCATCAGCCTGGACTGTTGACACAAGGCAGGTGGGCTGCATCGATTCAAGCTCTTTGCACCAAATTCTGACCCTACTATCTGTGTGTCTCAGCAGAAATCAAGATTCAACAGAACAGGCTACGTTTTTCCAGTTTCCAACTGTTCCATTTTGGTGAGCCTCTGCCCACTGCTTTCTCAGCTTTCTTTTCTTGGATGACAGGATTTGGAACTTAATGTGCTCTTCTGATGTTGTAGCCCATTTGCTTCAAGGTTCAATGTGCTTTACTCTCTAAGATGCTTTTCTGCTCACCACAGTTGTACTGAATTGTTATTGGAGTTACCGTAGCCATTCTGTCAACTCAAACCAGTCTGGTCATTCTCCTCTGATCTCTCTCAACAAGGCATTTCCATCTACAGATCTCACACTCAGTGGATGTTTTTTGTTTTTCTCTGAGTAACCTCTATAGACTGTTATGTGTGAAAATCCCAGAAGATCAACAGTTACATAAATACTCAAACCACCTTGTGTGGCACCAGTCACCACAACCAAATTCACGGTGATCACATTTTTTGCACATTCTAGTTAGTGTTTGATGTGAACATTAACTGAAACTCCTGCCCCGTATCTGCAGGACTTTATTCATAGCACTGCTACCAGAGCTGATTAGAGAACTGCATTGAAATTACATATCAAGCGCATCTCTCGTTTAAAATTGTTCAAAATGTTTCCAGGGCAAGATCCAACCTGCGAACGCTGTAGTCAAGTTCCAGCCTCACTGAGTCACATGTTTTGGGGCTGTACCAAATTAACATAATTCTGAACCAAAACCTTTAAATGCCTTTCGGACAGCTTGGATGTCACAATCCCTCCTAATCCACTAACAGTTGTGTTTGGTGGTCTCCCAGATGGGCTTAAAGTGGAGAAGGTAAACAAACTGTAATTGCCTTTACTACACTATTGGCACGTAGACTTGTCTTTCTCAACTGGAAGAATTCTAACTCTCCTATTCTAAGTCAGTGGGTAACTGATGTTATATACTATTTGAAACTGGAAAAAATCAAATCCCTACTTAGAGGATCTGTACAAAACTTTTTCAAAACCTGGCAGGACCTAATCAATAATATTTTTGAATAAGCATTTAAATTGGGGAAGCAGGTTCTCTCCCATCTTTTAGTCCATTTATCTTTATTAATTTATCTATTTACTTATTTTTACTAGCTTAAAGTTTTACTCGGCTGGCCTAGCTCTCTTTCTCAGGGGTGGGGGTTGATTTGATTCAAACCTGTTTTTGTAAAACTTGATTTATTTGTATGGAATGTTATTATATTGTAATAAAATCAATAAAATAAAAAAGAGAACTGCTTTGATAAGCAGATTGTAAGAATGTTCCTCATAATTTGTTCAGTAAGTGTACAATCTTTCTCACTTTTCTTTCTCATGTGGCAGACGGCTGGGGGCTTATGCCCAGCCGGGAAGCCTGCAAGGACCAGGCTTTATACATCCCCTGAGCCACAAGAGGGCAGCCACCCTGGTCTGTGTGGGGGCCACGGGAACCAAGCATGGAAGCTCAACCCTATTTGGGCCCGTGGTCACCACTGGAGGGCACCCGGAGGTTTGTGGAACCCTGGATGTGAGCATTTCTGCCATACCTGGAAGTGCTGGTGGAACAAATTCCAGGGACACCCGGAGTGCTTCCAGGTGCTCATGCGGCACTTCCGCCACACCAGGAAGTGCCGCCGGAAGTTCAGAGAGCATCTGGAGCTCATCTGGGTGGTTATAAAAGAAGTCGCTTCCCTCGAGCAAGAGAGCCGGAGTCGGGAGGAAGAAGGCATTGCTTGGGAGGACTGGAGGAAAGGCGGCCGGAGAAGTCCAGAAGGGAGAGAAACAGACTCAAAAGATGTTTGGTGCAGAGACACTGTGAGTGTGCTGGACTGTAAATAAAAAGTGTGTGGTTTGGACATCTGCATGGAAGCTCAACCCTATTTTGTCTCAGTGTGTCTGTGTCCGGGGTATCTTTCACACTCATTAGTAACGATCATAACTAGGGTCGATTTAACTCATTTAACAAGTGCTTCTTGGGGACAAAAATTGTTTCTCAGCCTGGTGGTCAAAAATGTGCTGCTTCAGACCAAATAGGTGAAAGTGGTTTGTGTTCAAGGTGGTCAGAGCCCTCTTTCTGTTTGGGAGTCACAGTACATATTTCTGGTGTGACAATGACTTTCTGTGACATCCATTTCCAGGACATTTATCATAGAGATTATATAATCATAAGACCTTTAACTTTTTCCATCCATCCATTATCCAACCTGCTATATCCTAACAACAGGGTCACGGGGGTCTGCTGGAGCTAATCCCAGCCAACACAGGGCACAAGGCAGGAAACAAACCTGGGCAGGGCACCAGCCCACCGCAGTCCTTTAACTTTTTAATTGTAGTATTTATATATAAGAAGTTCCTGTTTAATGAAAAAATGCTTCACAAAGACTTTTAATCTGTCTACATATCTGGGACCTTTCTGTCTAAAGATATGGGGTGTGTTATGGATTATACTATTTATTTTTATGTTGATTGGTGCAAAATGATGTATTTCATTCATAGCTTCATAAATTAATGATCTCCTATAACTACTGTCTTATATGCTGTCCATATGCAGGACTCCCTCAGGCTCGTTGTAATGAAGGGTGTATGTATTGGAACCATTACAGTGGTGATCCCAAATGTTTGTGAAAGAATTTCCCCAATAGTTTCCTCCCACATCTCAAAGACATGCGGGTAAGGTTAACTGACAGTGAAAAATTGGTCCACTATGAGAAAGTTACTTAGTTTCAGTTCCTGAGATAACCTGGTGCCCTGTCTAGGACTAGCCCCGGCCTTGTGGCACCAACTCAAATGAAGCTTGAAATGGATGTCTGAATGGATGCGTCATGTAGCATTTGTTTTGATTCTGCACTTGACGCTTACTCTGATTCAGTGTTATTATGTGATATGATGATGCCTCAAGCCTGAACAATCCTCAATAGTACAGCAACAAAATTCAAACATTCTCTGCATTTCCCCAGGGCATCTCAGAAAGCGGATAATGGATTCATAAAAGTTTGTTATAAAATCCTGAAAATACATGGAAGAAAAAAAAAAAAAAAAAAAAATCAAGCTTTTATAAGAAGCTTCACGTCATCTGCTGCTTGACATGAACAGCATTTAAGACTTAAAAGATTACAACCAGAGGCTAATCTGTCAATCCTGGAGCAATGTGGCAGCTTCTTTCTGACTGCAAATATAAAACCAAACAGAATGTAGTTAAATAATTTCTTAAAACATGTGCCGAATGTCAGATGCACACAGCTAGAGGGAAAGACTGTCAGTACAGTGCCAGTGTAGAACACAACTGGCATTTAATCATCGGCTTTTTAGGTCTTCATGGGCAAAGCTAAGGTATTGAAGTCATCATGAAAAAATACATTCCATTTCTTCCACTTTAGCTTGACATGCACTTTATGCTGGTATTCTATTTTGCAGCAAGTCAATTATTTTGTTTTAATCCTACTCGGTTTTTAAAAGTTAACTTTAAACAGGGCAGATTGTATTTACATTTAGTAAATAATTGGAGCCAGTGGCAACCTACTACAATCAGGCAGATAACTCCTTAGTCTGCTTTTATTCAAGGCAAAATTGAATGCATTAGCCTACCAAAGCTGCTGGTTTTCTTGGTTTTATTTATATAATTTAATGGGACATGCTTTTTATGCATATTGCAGGTAAAATTCACTCTATTATCTGTAGATAGATGGCTTTCTAGAGATGTGGATCCACGCTAGAGGGTCTCACAGGCTCAGTTACATTCTGCTGTTTATGTTGGCCTTAGTTCAGAATATGTGGGTTTGAGATTTTCCTTCTCCCCAAAAATCTATTTTATGTTAATATGTACTATTAATTTTAAGAAATGATTTGGTGGTGCAATGCTAAATCACAGCTTCAGTCAATTGAGATGGAATCTTTACTTTCTATGAGCATTTTATGAGTTTTTCCCCAGCATCTGCATGAACCCTAAACTCTCTTCTCATTTATTTCATCCATCACTCTTTGAATCTTCTGAACTGGTGTCCTGTTATTATGCAGTATGTATTTTTTGTTTAATATTTTAAATAAATGGTATTAGTAGTATTATTTGTCTACTGTGCACCAACTTGAATAATTCATCTTCCTCAGTTTTACACTTAAAACAAAGGGGTTGCATTTTTGTGATTTAAAGGAATATTCAATGCAAAAATTATATATGTTTTGTATACTTGTTACTTACCCCATGTGGTTTTGATTGCAGAGAAAAACTTTAAATCTTATTTTTTAATGCAGAACGAAGATAAAGTTTTTATTAGAATAGGCGTCTATGACGACCAATGCTGGTCAACAGCAAATGATATAAATAAAGTCCATGAAAAAAAAAAAAAAAGAAAGTTACCCATGTCTTATACTCCTTATAATGTATCCAGTATGCTCACAACATTCTTAACATCCATCCATTATCCAACCCGCTATATCCTAACTACAGGGTCATGAGGGTCTGCTGGAGCCAATCCCAGCCAACACAGGGAGCAAGGCAGGAAACAAACCCCGCAGCATTATACTTCAGTTTCATGCAATTTTGTGATTATATTAAGCTTTACAATTTATCTCAGCAATCTTAGGTGCGCACACACACACACACCAAGCACACACTAAGGACAATTTAGAATCGCCAATGCACCTAACCTGCATGTCTTTGGACTGTGGGAGGAAACCAGAGTACCCGGAGGAAACCCACGCAGACACGGGGAGAACATGCAAACTCCACACAGGGAGGACCCGGGAAGCGAACCTGGGTCTCTTAACTGCGAGGCAGCAGTGCTACCACTGCGCCACCGTGCCGCCCCTATTTTGATATATAAAGAATGTAAGTGTATAAAGTAATGAACTCACAGACGTGCTGATTATTGTATTCTTCATCTCAGAATAAACCCTGCTAAGAATGAAATGGAAACAATGGGTGCAGAAAACAGAATTAACTTCTGTTCTGGATGAAAGTGTTGACTGGCGATTTGTGCATCTTGCAAATGCCTCTTAGTTATTTATTAGTACATGAAGAGCAGATGTGCTCATGGGCAAAAACTGGAATAAACTCACAGATATTTTTACTTTTCTACTACTACTACTACTATTTTTCCTCTTTAATGTATACATTTCTGACCTACAATAAATAACTGCAAGACAATGATTTTGGTCCTACAATTATCACACAAGATACTGACTTTGGAACAACTGAAACCATAATAACAAAAGATCTCTCCACTCTTGGAAACTACTTACAGAAATGGATACTCCGGTCTAACTTGAGGGAAACAGAAGTGTGCTCTTTCTATTTGAACAACAGAATGGCTCACATAGAACTGAATGTGTTTTTCAATAGCAATTTCCTTCCCTCTACCCCATTTCCAAAATACCTTGGAGGGACTCTCAGCCAAAACCCTGTTACTTTTGTAAAATCTCTTGAATGCGGCATCAAAAATTAATACGGGCCACACGGGGAGAACATTCAAACTCCACGCAGCGAGGACCCGGGAAGCTAACCTGGGTCTTAACATCTTTGTTAAATAAGGCACTTCCAGAAAGTATGAGTATTTCCATAAAAAACACACCTTCTATTCACATTCACAACCGGAGTACCGCGGGATTATTTAGCAGCAGTCTGTAAAAGGGCACGAGTGAATTGACCTTTCTGCTTGTTGAAGCTTTCTCAAGAATCATGTTAGTGGATTGTTGTTTTTCAAAATGAAGGTTATTCCATATAACACATTACTGAAACTGAAGATTTCATACAAACAAATTCAATACGGCTTTGAGAGAAGAGGCAAACTGGTTCTAACCAGGGTAGGTAAAGGGAAAAGGCCCAGATGGATAACTGCATAAGAGGAGAAGAACACCAGAGTGTGCTGTTTGAAAAACAAACTCCTTGCAAGTCCTCAATTGGCTTCTTTATTAAATAAACAGCAAACACCAGCTGGTAAATGAAAAGAAAAGGTTAAAATGGGGAAAAGAACACAGAAATTGGACAGAGAATGACTGGAAAAGCATATTATGGTAAGCATCCTGGAATCCTCTTTTCTCTGTTGCAGATGACACTGACTGTTTAGCACACATTTATTGGAGAAACCAATAGAGGACCCAATACATTCTGCTCGCTTCTTTCAAGACAGTAATAGTTACATTTGTATGAAATCTTCAGCTTCTTGACAAACTGTCACATTGAAAAAACTTCATTCTGCAAAACACTACAAGTAGACAGACACGTTTCTTCGGAAAGCTAATTTATTTTGACCATTTTTGAACCAAGAACTAAACTTTAGAAATGCCAGTGCTTTGATTACCAAGGAAATGACTTACTTCAATGAACAGAATAACAGGTTTCAGCAGCGCTAATGCAATTACAAAGGTTTCTCTAATAACCAATTAGCATTTAAACATGGCTAATTAAGGATGAGCTAAGGGAGCTGACCATTAGGATACAGAAGGAATGGCTGCTAAAAATTGGACTTTGAGGTCATGTGAGTGATAAATTTAAAATCAGTCACTTTAAAGTAGCAATAGCCATTTGCAACATTAGTAATGCCTTGGATGCATTTTTAAATCAATGTAATGATATATTCATAAAAAAGTATTGATTTCCAATCCAAAACACAAACATTTCTGGGTGAGTCCAAACCTCTAAATGCTAGTGTATTATATTATAAATATTCTGGCAGCACTGAACACAAGATGGAAACCTGACCTGGCATCTGTCTACTTCAGGTTCCCAACCAACACATACCCACACTGGGCCAATTTAGAATAGCCATGTTAACCTAATACACCTAATAGGATGCAGGACCAGTGAAGCTTCAGTGCTTTACACACAGTTACCCGCTAATTATTTTTATTTCCTATAGATATACAGTTTGGCATAGTAACATGGACTAAAAAAAAAAAAAAAAAAATTTCCCATAATTAATTATAGTCTTTTTGCAACACACAGTCCTTGTAACAATAATACAAAAAACTTTTGTAAATTAAACTATTGAAGTCAATCAGAGCACAGAAGCTAACTTCTAACCAACATATACTAAGCATGATTAATATTTTTAAAATAAAAAGGTGAAATGGGCGTTTTCCCATAGAAGATGCACGGATAGGGAGAGGACTTTATAAAGATACGGGTTTTCTTATGTGTCGGGCGGCTGGGCCGCCCCTTCTACTTATGTTCCGGGGGAGCAACCATGGACTCCTCAGTACCTCCCCCGGGACACTTGGGGGCAGCCTCCCTGGCTGACGATGGTGCCTCAGCTTCCCGCAGGGCTCCATGGGAGATGGAGTTCTCCACAGCCCTGTTGGGATCTGGGGTGGCTGTCAGGGGGTGCTGAATGGGTCCCTAAGCCGGCCTGGACAACTATATAACCCTGCCTGGAAGTGCAATCAGAAACAGGTGATCAAGCACCTGGAGCACTTCCGGGTGGGCTATAAAAGGGGCCAGCCACCACCACTCAGCGGCCAGAGTCGGGAGGAGAGGACGAAGCTTCAAGGGAGGAGTGGTGGTACCACAAGGGTGTATTTGTGGGGATTGGATTTGTGCTTACTTGGACTGTGTTATGGCTGGGAGGTTCCCGGCGAAGACATGCCCTCCAGCTGAAGAAAATAAAGTCTTTTGTGTTTTTACACGTGCCTTAGTGCGAGTCTGTGGCGGGTCGGGCGCCTATATAACGCCTTTTATCACACTTATAAAAGAAGATTTTATGGTTAAGTGGTTTATTTCAGAAAAAACAGGTCAAAATGCAATGAATGCATATTATAAAATGTTATTAACAATATAGTGACCTTTTAGAAAGCAACATCTACCACAGGCTCTTTCGTCAGGAAGTACAGTCAAGTGTTTATTAATGCTTTATACTGAGAGGGACACTCAAGGGACATTCTTATTTGGGGTTGTACACAATCAGCACGGATTCAGACTGGGAGGACTGTTTGTGAGAAATACTCATCATGGTAGACTACAGTGCTTCCTAACCCTTTAAAGTGTTTATTGACAAACTAGGATTTTAGTGCGGGTCATGACTTCCAGGGATCGGAAGGTCATGGTGATTTGACGCCTGTCTGGCTCACCTGTGGACATTGTTCTGTTTTCACGATACTGCACAAGTAACAGAACAAGAACTTCCACTCAAATGCATTAAAGCTTACACTGAATGCACCTTTTCTGCTTTAAAATCTGCAAAACAAGACCTCTTTTTTGGAAGTTGGTGTTTATAGGATCTTCAGAAAGGTTCAATATAAGCTATGCAGAAGTTTCACAAGATACCTATAAAGCAGTTACTACACACTGTGTCCTCACTAACATGTCGTGACTGAGGATAGGTCTGTGTCTTCTAGTGAACTTTGTTACAACAGCCTTCCCACTGAAGGCAAAGAGTGACGGAAAAGCTCCTTTTGAGCCTTCTGTGTTGGCCTGCAGGTGATACCACGAAATCATCCAGTTTGGAATGCCATCATGTCAAGTCATTTTGCTTATTCTTATATTTGGGTTAAGAATGGAAACTTACACAATATCACACACAAGAGTAACCTGATGAGCTTATTTCATGATATTGACACTGAATTTGTAATTTTCTAGGCTAATTCTAACTCAGTCATTGACATAAACGTATTACTGTTATTGTTTGCAAAGGTTATTCTGTGATGTCCTCTGCCAGTCCCCAAAGGCACCTTGTGCTTTTGGAGCATCTTATAATTCATAATTGAGATGAACCGGTGGCAAGTCATGAGAATGAGTCACTTTCTTTGTGTCCAATCAGTAAAATTTTGATCAAGTGCAAAAATGCAGTGCAATAAGTAAAATCTTTTTAAAATTAGAAATAAAGTTTGAGTAGGTTAAAACCACACGAACATGATGAACAGCAGCATAGACTGTCACCATTAGGAGGATGAACATTTAAAAGTCAGTGCAACAGAAACAGTTATTTTTCTTCCTGGACAAGCACCTCCGTAACAGTCCTCTGTGGGATAACGGGCAAAGACCCCAGAAAGTTCACAACCAGCTCCATCGTTGCATTGCCTCCATAACATCCTGCCACAAACTAACCTTTTCTATCCAAGCCACTAGCCCTTCTCTGCTCCTCTAAAAGTCAAACAACAGGTCCAGCTCCTTGCTTTCTAAACATGGCTTCAATGCTCCGACACAAACCTTGTCCTTTGCGCTCACATTACATCCTCCTCTCTTTGTGCTTGCCTCCTGCTTTGTGCTTCATCTGATACTCCTGTTTCCCCTCTGTCAGCACTCAACCTGATTTTTAAACATTCGGGCTAATTAGCGTTTACCCATCAATCAATTGCACATTAATTTGCACACTAATTAGCCCTAGCCGACTTACTTTTATATTTTTAATAAATTTGAAAACTTTTCTGAAAAAATGCTTTCACTTTGTCATCATGGGTTATTGAGTGTACTGTACATTGATTGGCAAACATTAAAAAGGTTTCTATTTAAAATTAAATCTACAAACACAAAGTGTGAAGAAAGTAGCACAATCCTGTCCCTTGAATACTCTATAAACTTCATTCAAACACAACCTTTACTAAAGTGATCCCTGGCTCATTATATTGTAAGGTTTCTAAACCAAACGGGATGACGTGCTGAAGAGTGTCCCGATGTGAGATCGCCCTGTCTGTGGAAGTCAGCCTATCAGTTGCCGGGGCAACCGCAGGCTTCCAGAGCTGCAACAGTGAAAGCAAATACGAGCCAATTGCAGCCGCGCTATAAGTGCCTGCCATTGATGGGTGATGCGAGGAACATTATAAACGCAGGGAACAGTATTACTTGGGCGCTAACCAGACCCTGCCAGATTGCTTTGATTGATTGATCCTGCTACAATAAATAACTGTGCTGTTCCTGTTTCAAACTGAATAAAAGCTGGCTTTGCTAAAGTACTGAGACTCAGTCTCATATTTTGAAGTGCAAGACAGTGACTCAAACGTCACAATATAAACAATCAATCACCCATCTCTATTCTGTACCCATGTTTCCAGAGATCCAGAACGAGCCCTGGCACCAACAGGAATCACACTGGCTTGGACATCAGTCACTTGCAGAACATACTCATGTGCATATATACATTAAATGTACATTAACAGCAGGCCAACTTGGATTTGCAAAATAATGTCTTTGGGATGTGCGAGGATCCCAAAATATCCAGAGAGAAATTTACACAGACACAGGGAGAACTTGCAAAACTGTTACTTAGCTGGGAAGTGATCTAGGAGTTCAAGCACTGTGAGGAAGTCCATTTGTTAAGGAAGTCCTTTATTAGTGTAACATTTACACAGAGATTTTAATGCTTTATTTTCTTCCATATAACTAACAATATTGCAGATAAACTTACATAATACATTTGATAGTTGATAGCACTGGGAACTTTCAAAACTGGAATGAATATTTCCCAAAGTTCAGTATATAGCGATTGATGTGCCCTGATGGGCTCAACCAGCTCTCATCAAAAATCCTTATGTTCTTGTTATTTTGCATCTTCAATTGAAGAAACTTCTTACAATATTATACTTTGGTGCTATCCTTATTCAATTTAATGAAAAAGGTAAATAAGATATAAATCTTCTTGTGCATGTCTGCTCAGCAGTTGAAGAAACATCAAGAAGCCTACAAGGCAATTCTTTTGAATACGTTGGCAGGAGAATTCCAATTAGTAATTTACTGGAACAATCAATAGATTCAATATTTTACTTTGTTGGTAGAATAAATGCAAGAAACTCATTAGGCACCACAAATCACACATATACACAGATAGTTTGCATGTTTGACACCATACAGATGGACAATATTTAAATGTAGTGATATGATTCTGCAATAAATGGTAACCAATGGAAATCACATCCATAACCACATGTGCATATGAGTAGTTTTTTTTTTTGTTGAATATCTTGTGATGCTTTTCTGTGTTCATTTTTTTGTATAATTATTTTTTTTTTTAATATTTTGTCATTATTATTTTAAAACTACTTTGTACTTGTTGATTATGCTAATTCTGTTTATATTTAACATATAGTTAATATGTTACATGCAAGGGGTTTGGGTTGAGGCTGCCTGGAACGAGGCCTATCCATAGGAAGGCCTGTGAAGCTAATGGTCTGTTTTATTGGTCTTTTTGCAGGCCTTTCACTCTTTTTGCATATTTGTGTCACCATTTCCCAACACTAGCCTTTCGGGATTTGTGAAGGGTGATGTGAGACAGCAGTGTGCACTCACTGAGAAATATTTTTAAAAAAAGCCTAATATAGTAAACCCCTTCTAAGATGCGACTGGGACCCAGAGAGCATCTATGGTAGTGTATGACAGCTCAATAAAGTATGACCTCCAGGATATGTCTTGAGCGTGACTAGAGGATGGAGCCCTCTCATTATGTGGCCAGGATGACAGGAGTGCACAAATGTACTGGTTAGAGATTTTTTTACCAACAGATTTGTTTTCTTTAAATTAGGTGGATGTAAGCAACCCTACACTGAGGGGGGCTCCTTTAAGAACAGGTAGGGATTTCAAATACATGACCAGGGCCTATATTTATCAAGCATCTCAGAATTACTCCTAGGAACTGTATTAAATGTATGACTAGGATAAGAATTTATCCTACCTCAGAGTAGGACGTAAGAAGTATTTATAAAGCATCATACACCCATTTCTAGCTCAGAGTGAGTGTTCACGTTTCAGAATGAATGCCATCACAACTCCCTGACACGCTGAGCCACAAATTGGAACTCATGATGATATTTTGTAGCTTTCTGACACTAATTCTAAGGCTGCACCACAATAATGAGAATAATAATTAATAATAACATTCAAAATAATGGTAGAAGTAGAGGGAAAACATAATGGAGCAGGGAATTGTGTTAAGCTGCACGTAATTGTTGCCACTTCACAACAACATAAAGAATAATACTGCAATGGGCACAGAGGTGGAAAGACTGAGACACACACCCTGAATGAGAGTAAAGCAATGAGATCGGGCACATTTCTTTAACAAAGAATGCTTCAGGGATGGTCCCTGCCTTGCACCCAGTGCTTGCTGCGATAGACTCTAGGGTTCAGACGACCCTACTCTGAATAAAGCAGGTTTTGGAACTGGATGGCTGGATGGATGATCCACAGCCGTACTTTCAGATGGATCACGTTCCCACTGTTACAGCCATGGAAACCTACTGAAGCTAGCAAAGGCACTGTTTCTGACATCACGTTCATTAGCTTATGTGGAGTGGTGGAGAAAATGTATAAATCTGCAAATGGCCTCAAGCATTGGTAAGGGTGTTTAAACTTTGGTGCAAAATTTGAGAAATAGTTATGACATACCCAAACTATTGTTATCACAAAGCTGCATTGCAAACAAAATGTTATCAGCACTTTTTTTTTCAGCTGACAGCACATGGCTTCTCTGCATGGAAAGAGCAATCAAGTAACATACAAGATTTGTGAGGAATATTATTCTTTCTCTGTCAAATTGATATCTTTTTATGAGTTAATTGTTGTCCAGCATTTACAAAAAAACATTCTACCTTTGACAAAATGTACGTGCTGATCTCTGCCTGAACGCCATTGCCTGGTAGCTTTATCAAGTTAGGACAGCTCATGTGTGCTCCTAAATACTGGTAGTGTTTGAAGTAGTCTCCTAAATTAGGAAAATTGCTAGAATGCTTTTACTCCTACTCCTAAAAGTAGACCCAGATTTGCATTGCTGACATTTCTGAGCCAGTTAGGAATATTTCTCTACTCTGAGACCATTGATAAATACGGGCCCAGGTCTAGATGCATGTTCCTTTAAAAATGTATACTGATATTAATGAGTGTTAGGTGCCCAAGAGCCACCAGGGGGCATTGTGGCATGTACTTATACAGTAATAATGACAACTTCAAAGAAAGTGAACAACAGTACACTGAAAGGCACAATTACATTCAGTAATTTTAGCAGTTTACTTCTCTTTAGCAAAATATGGAGTATTTTTAAATCTAAGTGGCCTGTGCAGTTTGAACAATCAAGGAGAGATATTTACAACTTTAAAACAGTTAATAAAGACACTTTGGACATGTCCTCTTTGTGCATGTTTCATTGACAGGTGGCACCAGCTAGTGGAAGAATCACTCACTCAGTACTTAACACACTGGCCATAGCGTTTCAGATTACATGTCCCTTCCCTTCCTTTCTCACTGGTAAGAGGAGTTGCATTGCTAGTACCAGCACCTGCTTGTTTCCCCTCTACCAGGTCTTGCTGGGCGCTATTCCTTTCTTGTCACACTCTTCTTGCTTAGCAACTATTAGCTCATTGGTTAATCTAGTGCAATCTGTTTGTGAACATGCTTTGAAAAATTAAACTAAAATTACTGTGCAGCAAATGAAAAATACTTATGTGAGTGATGTACTACTTCTTCTTTCGGCTGCATTCCTGTCTTCTGTATCTTGCTCTGTTACACCCACCACCTGCATGTCCTCTCTCACCACAAACATAAACCTTCGCTTAGGACTTTTTTCCTCTTCCCTGGCAGCTCTATCCTTAGTATCCTTCTCCCAATATACCCAGCATCTCTCCTCTGTACATGTCCAAACCAACACAATCTCGCCTCTCTGACTTTGTCTCCCAACCGTCCAACTTGAGCTGACCCTCTAATGATGTACTACTACTGTCTCTAAAACATTACTCAGTAACTTATTCCATATATCTATGTGTTCCATCTCTAAGTTATCTATGACTCTCCTACTGAGAACTAACAGATAAATGATACAGATGGAAGTGTCATGCACATGCACATGGGAGGCAGCTAAAGGGCTCGAATGAGGGAAATTCCGTGCCAAACCAGAGGGAGGCAGAGTGCATTAGCCCTTTGTGACGGATGGCTGTGGCCTTTACACGAGTGGGACGATGCGATGGTGGAAGGACAATACCTCCCCCTGGACACAAGAGGGCAGCCCCCAAGGATTGCAATGGGGCCACGGACTTGGAGCTTGGAAGCTCAACCCTGCTGGGGACAGTGGCCACCGCTAGGGAGCACCTGGACATTCCTGGAGCTCTGGACTGCAGCACTTCCGCCACAAACCCAGAAGTGCTGCAGTCCAGCACAAAAAAAGGATCCAAGTGCCTATGCAGCACTTCTGCTACACTCAGGAGTGCTGCCGGATGGAGATCAGAGTGCACCTGGGATACTTCCGGGTGCACTATAAAAGAGGCCGCCTCACTCCATTCAAAAGAGCCAGAGTCAGGAGGAGATGGACAAAGCTTGCAGGAGTGGAGTAGAGGCGGCAGGACAAACAGAAAGAGAAGGAAGAGTGAAAAGGACTGAGCAGTAATTGTGGTTGATTGTGCGCTGTGCTGTAGAGGCAACTTAAAATAAAGCGTGTGTTGCTTAAGAACTTGTGGCTCTGTGTCTATCTGTGTTCGGCTTATATTCTACAAGTGGCAACCAGATGGGACTTCTTGGCTGTTAACTGGCAGGGTGTCTGGGCTTGCGAGTGTCCTGGATAAAAACCAAGATACAGGCCTTTAATGACCTCTTGGGCATTAAAGAGGTCAGCTGTGTGTCTGTTTGCGGAGAGAGTGTTGACCTTGTGGAGAGGTTTACTTACCTCGGCAGTGACATTCATGTCTCTGGTGACTCTTCCTGTGAAGTCAGTAGATGGATTGGGAGAGCATGGGAGGTCACGAGGTCGCTGGAATGGGGGGTGTGGCGCTCCCAATATCTATGCAAAAGGACGAAGGTCCTAGTCTTTAGAGTCCTGGTGCTTCCTGTCTTGCTATATGGTTGTGAGACATGGACGCTATCCAGTGACCTGAGATGAAGACTGGACTCTTTTGGTACTGTGTTTCTCTGGAAAATCCTCGGGTACCATTGATTTGACTTTGTGTCAAATGAGCTGTTGCTTATGGAGTTCCGAATGAGGCACATAACCTACATGGTGAGGGAGTGTCAGTTACGGCACTATGGCCATGTGGTGCGTGTGGTGATCCAGCTCGTAATATCCTCATTGTTGGGTACCCGAGTGGCTGGACCAGGCAGGCCAAGTGGTTGCCCATGTAACACCTGGCTGCGGCAGATAAAGGGTCATTTCCGGAGTGTGGGACTGGACTGTGTGTCTGCCTGGGGGGTTGCCAACTGGGATCCCGAGTTGTTTTGTCGTGTAGTGGGTGCGGCAACGCACTGTACCAGTGCATGCTCCTCAACTAGACTTGAACAACCTACAATATATGGGGTGGCTACCCCAAACCTTTCTGTAGCTCCTTGGTGTGCTTGTTGTGACAGAAGTCTTCTAGATAGAATATGCAGATACATGGAAGAAAAAAGGATGGACTGGCACCCTTGTCATGATAGATGTACAGCTGTGATGGATCAGCATAATAACCACGATGGGTGCTGCTCACTACCTGAATGGAAATAGTGGATGGACATAGGGGGACTGCTTATTGAGTGCGACTATATGGTAGGTGGCAATGCTCCTAAAACCTGCACGAGAACTGTAGTTCTGGAGTGCAGTCCTGTTGGGTTTCTTGTGGGCTACCATAGGGTGCTGCTGGGTAGCAAACTCCCTTGTCTTGTGCCTGTTTTGCCTGGCCTGGAAGTGCTTCTTGGGCGCAATGGTCTAGCACAGGAAGTACTTGTAGGTCAAGCATAAAAACGGCTGCTTCGTCTAGGAGTTGGAGGACAATACTTACTTGAGAAGAGGGAGGAGGAAGAAATAACAAGTCTATGAAGTCTGTGGAGATATTTTTGCATATAAAATTTAAATTTGAACCTAGGAATTGTCCCAATGGTTTGGTGTTCAGTAGCATCGCCCTAAAGGTGACACTTGTTTTGAACATCCCAATAATACAGCACATCTATTGAAAACATTGAAACAGTATTTGCTAATTAAATCTCCACTCTGGCTTACTATGTGACCCTGAATAAGTCAGATAACATCCAGGTACACGTTGCTCTTGACGAATGAAGCACTTTGTATTGGCTTTCAGAATGAAACACATCATATGTAAGAAATTAGTATTTTCCATTCACTTTAAAATATACATGATCTATTGATAACACTTAGCAGCAGCTAAGTAATAATTGCAGAGGTCAAGATTTTAATCAGAAAGACTGTATTTCAATCACTGCTGAGCAATGGCAGTAATCCTCAAAGAAATTTCTAGTGTTTAATTAGAACAGCGTGACTGGGGCTGCCAAAATACATCAATGGAGGTCCAGCAGAAACAACACAGACAGTTCGTGTACAGTATATCAAGTGATAAAAGCTATTAGTAAATGTTAGTTTGGTCCGTCCAATAACTTAAACTCAGTAAAAAAAATATACAAATTTAAAAATGAACCAAGCTTGTTTAGTTCAAATTCTATTTCAATATACAGCATAGTTTCAGTAAAAAATAAATAAAAGTATGCTGTGTGGAAATATTATGGTTGAATATTTGAGTGTAACAATCTCCTAGAACGATAAAAATTATAGTCATTAAATTCAGAAAAGTGAATTTCCGAACTTTACTTGAGATAATATTGTTATTCACATTAACCCATACAATGACTAATGTCAAATGAAGCTATAAAAACTGACGTGTATTATTAAACAGTGCACATACTAGGTTTAAATGTGACGCAGAGCACAAAATACAATATAAAGGATGTGACAAATTGCAAAATATAAAACCCACTGTACTGCCTCTCTGAGCCTATCTAAACACATCTTTAAACTCCTTCTATTGTGATGGGTGGCTCACATCTCAAATATAACAAAGTATTCCCCATTTCTTACCAACACTTTCCCACTTATAACCCTGGTCTCTTCCTCTTGCCAGTAAGTTTCAACTCTCCAACCAATTCTAAAAATCAGTGAAGGAGCATTACATCTTCTCAGAGTCTTCTGTGTACAGGGACAATAGACTAGAGCCCCCCAAAGAAGCTGAACTGAAACTTACAGCCTCACATTTAAAAGGATGATTGGCCCCAATCCCACACTCGGTTCAATAAGAGGGATTCTAACAATTTACCTGTCCACCAATATTGCGTGTCTTTCATTGTGAGTACAACGTCAGGTGTTCAGTATGAGAAATCCTGAACGAACCAGTACAATGTCTACAAAGATAATACATGCTGGAATTGGTTGCTGAATGTTTCCTACAATTGACTAAAGTTGCCTTTTTGAACATACTGCAGCAGGACAGAATCAGAACATATCAGCATACGTTAAAGGGTCCGTCAAAGAACACAGGTAGCATAGCAGGACAGGAGGAAACCTCATGGCAAAGCACCCCCAGAGGATTTGGAACAAACTTTAATATTTATTTAAGTATTTCAATATACTGTAGTGAAATTCCTTTAAGGTGAGATTGTTACCTGAATAATAATGCCACACATTCTGTACATTGGTAAATTTCTTCGTACTTGTTTAAGCCATTTTTAATAATGGTTTATTCCCCACTATGGTTTTTTTAAGGCACCAAATCTTATTTTTGCATGTATTATTGTAGAAATTGTTTTCAGTTACAGTTGATCATCATTAACCTGGCATAATTGGGACCTGTGGGGTGCCAGATCACCGGTGGTTACATTCACACATACAAATGAAGAGAAAAAAAATGAGTGGAACTGGTCAATAACACAGGAGTAGGTTGGCATTATCAAGTATGTTGCTAGGTATTACATGAACATATTCCTGCTAATCAGTCTGCCAAATGGCATTATACGGAGTTGGTCGAGACACGCATTTCTGACATGTATCCAACAACAGTATGTGTGACTCCGGTGATATTTTTCAACGAGCCAAAAAAAGCTTGTCAGGTCATACTGAACATCAAGACAGTGATGATCAAGTGTTTCGACATTAACAGACTTGCTAATAAACAGTTAAGAGTTAATAAAAAATAATGAGTAATAAAGAATGGTCTGTTAATAAGCAACATTACACTACAGTTGTGCTTGAAAGTTTGTGAACCCTTTAGAATTTTCTATATTTCTGCATAAATATGACCTAAAACATCATCAAGTTTTCACTCAAGTCCTAAAAGTAGATAAAGGTCACAAAGGACCCCAGGGTAACTTCTAAGCAACTGAAGGCCTCTCTCATATTGGCTAATGTTCATGTTCATGAGTCCAACTTCAGGAGAACACTGAACAACAATGGTGTGCATGGCAAGGTTGCAAGGAGAAAGCCACTGCTCTCCAAAAAAAACATTGCTGCTCGTCTGCAGTTTGCTAAAGATCACGTGGACAAACCAGAAGGCTATTGGAAGAATGTTTTGTGGATGGATGAGACCAAAATAGAACTTTTTGGTTTAAATGAAAAGCGTTATGTTTGGAGAAAGGAAAACACTGTATTCCAGCATAAGAACCTTATCCCATCTGTGAAACATGGTGGTGGTGGTATCATGGTTTGGGCCTGTTTTGCTGCATCTGGGCTAGGACGGCTTGTTTCATTGATGGAACAATGAATTCTGAATTATATCAGAGAATTCTAAAGGAAAATATCAGGACATCTCTCCAGGAACTGACTCTCAAGAGAAGGTGGGTCATGCAACAAGACAATGACCCTAAGCACACAAGTTGTTCCACCAAAGAATGCTTAGAGAAGAATAAAGTTAATGTTTTGGAATGGCCAAGTCAAAGTCCTAACCTTAATCCAATCGAAATGTTGTGGAAGAACCTGAGGCGAGCAGTTAATTTGAGGAAACCCACCAACATCCCAGAGTTGAAGCTGTTCTGTACGGAGGAATGGGCTAAATTTCCTCCAAGCCGGTGTGCAGGAATGATCAAAAGTTACTGGAAACGTTTAGTTGCAGTTATTGCTGCAAAGGGGGGTCACACCAGATACTGAAAGCAAAGGTTCACATACTTTTGCCACTCACAAATATGAAATATTTGATCATTTTCCTTAATAAATAAATGACCAAGTATAATATTTTTGTCTCATTTGTTTAACTGGTTTCTCTTTATGTACTTTTAGGACTTGAGTGAAAATCTAATGATGTTTTAGGTCATATTTATGCAGAAATACAGAAAATTCTAAAGGATTCACAAACTTTTAAGCACAACTATATATGGTTGCAAGACGTGGACACTATCCAGTGACCTGAGACGAAGACTGGACTCCTTTGGTACTGTGCCTCTGCGGAGAATCCTTGGGTACCGCTGGTTTGACTTTGTGTTGAATGAGCAGTTGCTCACGGAGTCCCGAACGAGGCACATTACCGGCATTGTAAAGGTGCATCAGTTACGGTACTAAGACCATGTGGCGAGATTCC
Organism: Polypterus bichir lapradei; assembly: GCA_026402145.1. Classification (NCBI taxonomy): domain Eukaryota; kingdom Metazoa; phylum Chordata; class Cladistia; order Polypteriformes; family Polypteridae; genus Polypterus; species Polypterus bichir. Next base: position 33,903,634 of record JANRMT010062822.1, read on the forward strand.
TTGTAGGTGATCCGTTCACAGGATCCTCATTGTTGAGGACCCGAGCGGCTGAACCAGGCCAAGGGGACGCCCACGTAACACCTGGCTGCAGAAGATAGATGGTCACTTCTGAAGAGTGAGACTGGTCCACGTGTCTACCTGGAGGGTTGCCAACCAGAATACTAAGCTATTTCGCTGTGTGGTTGGTGCGGCAACATGCTCCCCAACCTAATCTGACCGGACACTAAACTGTTGTGGTTTCTGTGAAAAAGCATTAAAAAAAAAAATGTCCTGAGAAGTGTCACATTTTGCACCTTCACAGTGCACCTGCACACACTGCTGTCAAGTTTCTTCAGTAGTTCAACTTTATTTCTTATGGAAATGGTTTGCGCTTTACACCATGAGAAGCAGTTTCTTTATTTTCACTGAAGCCATGGCTGGGGCTAAATGTGAACAGGTTGTAATACTAAATGCAGAAAAAACAGTAGGAATGGCTTGCCAGTGTTTAAGAGTTCACATCAACAGCTGTACCAATGGCAACAAAACATTAGTTGAAAATCTGTTTGCCAATCCATGAAATTATGTCCAAATTAGTGGTGGAAGCAGCTTAAACATCCAGTGAGCGGTTGTTCTGTGGATGGAAATGCCTTATTGATGAGAGAGGCCATAGGAGAATGGCCAAACTGGTTCAAGCTGACAGAAAGTTTGTATACAGTAACTCAGATAACCACTCTGTACAACTGTGGGGAGTGGAAAAGCCTCTCAGAATGAACAACATGTCAAACCTTGAGGCAGATGGGCTCCATCGGCAGACGATCACATCAGATTCCATTCCTGTCAGTGTAGGATGCAGTGGGCATAGACTCAACAACACTGGACAATTGAAGCCTGGAAAAACATAGCCTGGTCTGATGATTCTCAATTTCTGTTGAGGCACACAGATGGCAGAGTCAGAATTTAGCAACAGTAGCATGAATCCATGTAGCCAACTTGCCATGTGTCAATGATCCAGGATGGTGGTGGTGTTGGGATTGTCTCCTTGGCACATTTTGGGGCAGTTAAGACCAATCAATCATCACTTCAATGCCATGATCTATGTATGTGTATCCCTTCATGGTTACAATTTACCCATTTTCAAATGGTTACTTCCAGCATGATAATACACCATGTCTCAAAACAAAAGTCATCTCAAACTGGTTTCTTGAACATGACAATGAGTTCAGTGCTCTTCCAGTCTCTATATCTGAACCCAATAGAACACCTTTGAGATGTGGTAGAATGGGCGATTCACAGCATGAATGTGCAGCAGACAAATCTGATGAAATTGTGTGATGCTATCATGGCAGCATGGACCAGAACCTCAAAGGAATGTTTCTCACCCTTAAAGAACAGGGGCTGTTTTGAGAGCAAAGGAGGGTCTACTCAGTATTAGTGTAGTGTTACTAAGAATTTGTTCAGTGAGTATATAATATGAGCTGTGGTAATGACTTCAGAGCCAAAGAATACATCTGCCATTTTTTAAGTTGAGGTTATTTTTTCCCACAAACATGGCAGACATTATTTGCCACAGCAGAATGTGTTCTTAAGTGAAGCATTTTCCTGGTTTAAAAACCAGTACCTTGACAAATGTGAAGACAAAGAATTTTAAAACAATATGCCCACTTTGAAGTGACACAGAAAATGTGGCTTCAGTGTTTGATAAATCCTGAATGTATCCTTTAAGTCATTTAAGCAAATGATGCAGGGAAACAGGAAACTGCATCAATAAAACGAAGCAACTACCTGACACGGGAAGATGAAAGGTCACTTTGCATGAAGCCAGTCTTTTGAATTTTACCAAACAGTTACACATCAGATTTCATCAAAAATAATGATTCAACTTCAGCATAATTGTTTTCTTTGAGTAAAAGTTTAATTACTGGAATAATTTTTTGGGGGGTTCAGATAATAATTATAAATGGAAGATTTGACTGTTTTAAAAAGTGGAGAGAAGTTCATCCAAAAAACATAGGTAGAACTCAGGAGGCAAGCTACTGAGCTTGGGCGCTTTTCCAGTTTTCATGCCCTCAAGAGCCTTATTTGTCTCAAACAATGTAATAAGGACTTCCACCAAGGCTTTATCTTCCTCCGACATGCAGAGCAGTTTTAGTTTTTCCAGGAAAGCATTTATAGAGCTAGAGCAAATGGAAGATTGCTCTGAAAATAAATTAGAAAAATAATCTAAATTCATTATTTATTAACCTCCAAGTGTTTAGTTATATTCCCTCAGTTGGGTTTTAAAACAGGAATCGTAGCAAATAACTTAATTTCAATTTACTCGCTGAGCAAGGAATTTAGTTCATGATGCACTTGATGCATAAAGTGCATGTCTAAGCAATAAAGAGTTTAGCTCTGTCATTATGGCTGCCATTTCCGTCTTAAATGACAATCTGGATGTCAACCCGGGGCTGTACTTTCTTAGAGCAATGCCTACTTTAAATCCAGTTCATTTTTTATTGCATTTGGCTTGTGATAACTGTGAAGCAAATGAAATTAAAAAAAAAAAAAATGTCTGCGAAGCCCTTAATCACCTCCCAGAGCACACCGGAATCCAAGACGCTACCTCCATTAAAAGATAAAAACTCCTCCAGCTCAGCTCTGCGCTTTTTGCAGTAATGCTGATTATTGAGGAACACAGCATACAGATGTCATTTGACCGCATTTGATACAGAAGGATGCAGAGTTTAAACCTAGTATCTGTGATCAAATAAGAGGCAAAGGAAACCAATTATCATCAGTCAAAAAAGCACCAAGTTTGTACAGTGTGACTTACAGTATCTCGGTTAAAATAAAAATAGATTGATGACCGGTAAGACACTCTCTTGGAAGGTTTCACATGTTATCATTGTACAATATTCAGTCACAGAGGATTTAAATTTGGCTTTTTTGACACGAATCCACAGAAAATTACTGTTTACTGTCGAAGTGAAAACAGATCTCTGTAAAATAAACTAAATTAATTAAAAATATAAAACACAAAATCAACTGCATAAGTGTACAACATACCAGAATCATCACTGGTGCAGCCACTTTGTTTTAGGAGCAGACTTAGTTCAATGGAGATCACCTGTCTGTAGTCAAGGGGTTTTTATCCACTGCAGTTCAAATGCATCAGTAAGGAGGAGGAAAACTACTGGGGAAGGCCATTAAGAGATCTATGAGAACTCTGAATGAGTTACAAGCTGCAATGGCGGTTGACCAGGTGCTTCAAAACACAAATGACATCTCAGTTACAGTTTGCCAGAAGGCACATGGGAGTCTGTGAAGTCAGTTGGAAGAAGGTTCTATCATCAGATGAGACCAGGATTGGACCTTCTGCCCATCAGACTAAACATGATTGCAGCATGGTGGTGGCAGCATCATGCTGTGGGGATGCTGTTCTGCAGAAGGCTCTGGAAGGCTAGTGAGGGTAGAGGATAAAATGAATAAAGCAGGAAAACTTGAAGGAAAACCTGATGCAGTCTGCGAACAAACCGCACATAACGGGAAAATTTGTTTTCCAAGCCAACAACCTTTAGCATAAAGCCAAAGCTACAAAGTTAATCATTGAAAACCAACAATGTTAATTCCCTGGAGTGGCCGAGTCCGAGTGCAGATCTCAATCCAAATGAGAAATTGTTGATGGACTTGAAAAAAGCTGCACACTCACAATTGCTATGCAGATGGGCAGAGCCTGAACAGTTTTGTAAAGAAGAAGGGCAGTTGTGCAAAGATGACAGAGAGAGACCTCTGGGCACAGACTCAAGGCTGTAAAAGGGACATCTACTAAATTGTTGACTTAAAAATTATTTAATCAGTCATTTTGTGATTTACATTCGCAATAAATTTGGAACACTTTGTAAAGATCTGTATACACTTTGACATTAAAGATATCAAAAAACCCAAATTACATTCAGTGTTTTCGAATTATAAAAAAGTTTAAAATTTCAACTTTTTATAGCCACTGATTATTTTAAATTAAGGCCCTTGAAGAGTTTGCCTACAAGTACAGTAAGACCATGGATTGCGAGTAACTTGGTCTGCGAGTGTTTTGCAAGATGAGCAAAAATGTTTAATTAATTTTAACTTGATAAATGAGTGAGCTCTTGCAATTCGAGCAGTACACATACGCTTTGTCTGCCGAGCGTCACATGATCATAACTGAGCCAATGGTGGTTCTCTCTCTCTCGCTGCAGGATTGTGGGTAATTGTCTCCCATGCTCGGTCTCAGTCGGCATGTCTCACTCGTATAGTCAACATCCATACGAGTGTATACTGTTTACTATAGCATTGTGACCGTGTGTGTGTGTATGTAAAGCATTTTTTTATTTTGTGTGTGAGCAATGAATTGGATGGGTTCCTTGTTAAAGTCGCAAAAAAAGAAAAAGATTCAAGTGAGCCAACAGATAGCAGGGATTTCGATATAGTGAAAGTTGTCCTACACAATAACCCTCCTCCTCCTCCTCTCCCTCACACCAGCCATGATTCTGCAAAGGCAAAGTGTGGGTTAATTTGTTTTATGTATGTTTACTTTAAATTTTGTATTACTAATTTTATGGGAATATTTTTGGGTTGTGGAATGAATCATCTGAGTTTCCTATAATTTCTTATGGGGAAATTCGCTTTGATATACAGTACGGGTGCTTTGGATTACAAGCACGTTTCCAGAACGAATTATGCGCGCAAACTGTAGTTTTACACAAACAGTCTGGCTGCATATTTTACTGGTAAGCAATCCACCCATTGTTTCATAATGGTATTTGCATCCATTGTTAAGTACTGTATGTTGTAGTAGGGTGGTCCACAAACCGATGCAAAGAGTTGTCGTTTGTACAGGGTGGGCCATTTATATGGATACACCTTAATAAAATGGGAATGGTTGGTGATATTAACTTCCTGTTTGTGGCACATTAGTATATGTGAGGGGGAAAACTTTTCAAGATGGGTGGTGACCATGGTGGCCATTTTGAAGTCGGCCATTTTGGATCCAACTTTTGTTTTTTCAATAGGAAGAGGGTCATGTGACACAAACTTATTGGGAATTTCACAAGAAAAACAATGGAAACAGGAAGTTAATATCACCAACCATTCCCATTTTATTAAGGTGTATCCATAAAAATGGCCCACCCTGTAGAATCATTTCTCCACAAGGCTTATTTTTGTCCATTAGAGATAGCTTGCTTACCTGTGAAGTTCCAGCCTGATTATGAAACATTAAGAGGTCGCTTTATTATGAACATTTATTTGTATTGTGTGGCGTACAGCTGGGGTCCTTGCCTGGACTGAGATGCCTATATAGAGGAAGGACTGGGGGAGAGAGCATAGTCAAGGTATTACCTCCCTTGGAATGCTAGAGGTCCGCCCCCCTGGGTTGCAGTGGTGCCTCGGAATCCCATTCCTGGAGCCCTTTGGTGCTACACTTCTGCCACACTCAGAAATGCTGCTGGAAGATGATCACTGGACACCTGGAGCAATTCTGGGTGCCCTATAAAAGGAGGCAGCTGCCACTACTCCGGGAACCACAGCTGGGAAATGGAGGACAAAGCTTGCCAGAATGAGTGAAGGTGGAGAAAAAGAAAGAGAAGAAAAGAGAAAGGAGAGAAGAGAAGAGTGCTTTGTGCTGCGCTTTTGTGGTGTTTCACTGTTCTGTACAGGTGGGAAATGGGAAGGCATTTCCCACATGGAAAAAGAAAAAAAAAATAAAAGCATCTGTGCTGAACTTGTGTCCCGAGTCTGTCTATGTCGGGTTTGGGTGGCAGGAGCGTCGTCTGCAGGCCACACAATTGTTACTACAAAACATACTCTTACAAAGAGTTCTGAACTGGCTAAGTGATTAGAAAACAAAAAAAAAATGAAACAGAACAATCTACTACTATTAAGTAGGAGTTTCAAGAACATCCCTATTTTGATGACAGAGTCTCAGCAGAAACAAAGGAAAAAGACGGTGCAAAGCCTGTAGTAGCCACCATTACCAGACATTCTTTGACAACTAGAGCTGACAAATGAATCTTAACAGCTGACGTTAGAGGACCTTGGAAAAGAACGAGTAACATCCTTCTTTGATGTCCTTTTTTTAAAAGGGCAAAGAAAGTTCTCAGTCACTTCTTAAAAGAACACCAGGACAGTGGGGAGACGATCCAATCTTCAACGAATTTTGTGAACGTTTGTCACACATGATGGTAGTCAAAAACGCAGCTGAAAGACGAATAGGTCACATCGGAAAGTACAATGACATACTGACTGGTCGCAAACCATTGCAAGAATTTTCCCACTTCATCCAAGAGAATGCTAGTGTTATCGACCTGCAAGTGTGCAACAGTTGTCTACTGTTCATTTCAAATGACAGGAGTAGTTTTTTTTATAATCAAGAATAAAACTAGCTTGTGGAGAACTTGAACTTGTTAGGTTTTATTGGGTCATCTTAATGTTGCAGCCTGTGAACTGAAGCAGTTGCTTATTTATTTCATGGTGGAGTGAGATCCGGAAATGGGTGGGATCCTTAGTAGAAATAAAACACAAATGTACAACCTTTAGTTCCAACTAACAGAAAACCACATCTCCCTGTGCCTGTAACATGTCCACCGGCATCAAGGAATTTCAGTTGTAATTGACACACAGGACTTGATCGAAGTGGAAGACAATGTACCAACTCTGTAACTCCTACCAGTACATCTTGTTAAATTACTGACTTTCCTAACTTAGAAACAATTTAGCATTGTACATGGGTATCAGGTCAATGCAGCACTGCCTACAAATCATAGTTCAGACTGTGAGATGTCTTACAAAATTAAACTAAAAACACTTGGAATATCACTTACTTTGTAAATTCTATGCTTTCATGCCCAATCCCATATATCCACTAAATGCCTCTCGCTACTCTACTCTAACCCCTAAATCTTTTCCCTTCTTCTCAGTCTCTAAGAGAAGACATCAACATTATGAGCTACTGAACTGAAGAAAGCCGAGCTCAATGAGAACACAAAAGTACTTCAGCACCTGACGTCACAACGCCATTGTCAGTGACCGGAGTATTCTGCCTACTCAGATGTCCTCACTTTTCCCAAACTGAACGTAACAGATACCTTCCTGCAACATACTGTAATATCAACTCAGAATATGAATATAAAAGGAAATAGCCTAATAACACTGTTTTAAAATGTGCTTAATAATAATACTAATGAAAGATTTTATGTAAATTACTCAGTTTGTGTTATAGCAGTTCTGTTTCGGTAACAGAGTGATGAACCACTCTGGGGCAGCTGCAGGGCAGTTCTTTGTGAACTGTAAAGCAGCGGCTATGGTAGCTGAAAAATATGTGAACTTTGCAAGCTTGCTGCTTGTCCCTTTTAATTACAAGGTTCACGGCTTTCCTCTTTTAAGCTGTTACAGTATATAAGTCTGGATAGAAGAGCAGCTTAGAGCAATTATGCTGGGTTTGAAGAACAGAGAGCGTTGCCCTCAGGACATGTAATCTGTTGCTGAAGCAAAGAAACTTCACAATTAAAGAGATGCCTGGAGAAAAGATGCTATGGAGCACTCATTACTTCAGTTTTCTCCAGGTTAAGCAAAGGAAACCATGCAGACAACAAGTGACTAAGAAAACCAATTGGGCCATTTTATCTCACGCCTTCTCATATTTGAAAGATTATGAGTTCTCCTTTCAGTGCTTCTATACAATACATATGGTGTGTTTTTTTTGGTCAGCAGTCCTGTTTCCTTCTGAATATTAGCTAGAAAGGCTATTATAATAGTATATAACATTATAATAATATTAGCAGCCATACCACCTGCACTTCAAAACAAGAATCTACCTGACGCTAAGCACGTTTGAGCCAGGCCAGTACTGGGATGGGAGGTCAACTTGGAAAAGCTTGGGTTGCTGCTTGAAGAAGTGTTGGCGAGGCCAGCAGGCGGCACACACATTGTGCTCTGTGTGCAGATCCCAATGTCACAGTGCAGTGATGGGGACACTAGCGGCATCCTTCGAAAGAGATGCAAAACCATGGCCCTGACTCTCTGTGGCCATATAATAAAATCCATGAGCATCCTTTGCAATGAGTAGGGTATACCCTGATGTCCTGGCTACATTTTCCACTAGGGTCTGGTGGTTTAGACCATCTAATCATCCCCTGCCTCTAACAGGCTAATTCTCTCCCTCTCACCCCTTTACCACCTAAAAGCGTACTTGTGCAATAATGGTTGCCGTCGCATCAACCAGATAGATGCTACAATTTGCTGTTATTTTGAATTTGAAAAGCCTGACCTCCTTTCAGAGGCCTAGTCAGACCTTTCCTTGGGGTGTCATTACTTATGTGGACTATTTTGGAGGCCTTACCCTGTTATTTTGTGGTGCCAGAGCAATCACAACAAGTACAGAAGGTTAGGTGTTTGAAGTACACCTCTAACACAACTACATTGAGTATGAAAGTATCACCATATTTTTACATCAAACACAGATAACATGTGGCTTCCCATCTGCTCACCACGGAAGATCACACATCAAAATGTTACTGTCCTTTGTAAATAGAAGAAGGAAGCACACCATTTGACACCTAACTAAAAACGCAACTGTGGTCAAGGGTGAGCCTGTAGTAGACAGCCCGTCTCATGTACCAGTCTTAATACTCTCACCTGGACTAGAAGCTTGCAAAGAAATTTGCCCATGAGGGCCTCACAAGAAAAATCAAATGACACAAACTCAGAAAAACATATGTTTTGACTCATCTTAAAATACTGTCAAAAACTTGATATTTCCAGCTAAGAAATCATGCAAAATGAAAGGAGGTTTTCATTTTACAAGGCACAGAAAACCTCATTCATGTATTTATTTCTATTCCAACTGACGGCTGCTTCAGTCCAGTGTGGAGTTCAATTAAAATACTGCTCTAAGGATCATTACAGTATGACCACATCCCTCTTGTTCTTAAGCTTCTACATTAGCCTCCAGTAAAGTGTAAAACCAATTCTTATTAATGCATACTATTATGACTGGAAATCGTTAGCTTTTCATGCACTTTTCTAAAGCGATCATGATCTACACTGCTGTCTTTGTAGCGATTTTCAGACCCTTGGAATCAATTTTTGCAGTTTGTTTTTTAACCATAGTCTTTGCTGAAAGTTAATCCATCCATTCATTATCCAACCTGCTATATCCTAACTACAGGGTCATGGGGGGCTTTACAGAAAGTAATCATTTTATTGATTAACGCCATTTTGCATGAACCAAGGGTGTCGGTACTTTGTGGATATTACGTTGTTTGTTACCCGGGGAATATTTTCCCACAATTCATAGGGACGGTACAACAATAACATCGACTTGAGTATTTAAAGATTGCTAGTTTTAGTTTAATTACCTGTGATTGGATAAAAACATCTGGACTCGTTGGCATGCATTTCTATGAAGTTTCTGGCTTAATAAACAAAGACTGCTTTCTTTGCAACTTTTGCCTGCGATTTTGGTTTTGCTGTTTTTGTTTTGATGAAAGATAGGATTGAATTCTGGTTAACAAGCTTTGCAAGGCTCTGAATATGTTTTCTCTTCCTGCCCTTTCCAAAAATGTTTTTATCTTGTTCAGGCAGTACACACATTCCACAAGATAAAATGCAATTGAAGTTCTAAAATTTAAGATAAATGATTTAACTACTATGCGGATCAAGCCTTCCGTTACACTAATCATCTGAATGCCAGTTTCAGGCATGCCCCATTAATTGCAGCGCTTCCATGCAGGCTAAAGATTTTCTGCCTTGGTCTACCCTACCTTTACTAGGGCTGCCAATTAGGCTGTAGGTACTGTATGTTGGGTACTGTTCAGAAATAAAAGTCTGTCAATCACTTCCAGTTGTTACTGATGCTTTTACCTTGCAGTTTGTCATCTCAGTATTCTGTTGTGGGGCCATGTGCCACCTCTGCATTAAGAGACTTAGTGATTGACAAATCAAAGGGGACTGCGACATCATGTGTTACTAACTTACAATGGAAGTATATACACAACAGATTCATAAAGTATTCAGTATGTCATTTTTGCCCATCAATCTACACTCAATAACTCATAATGAATTAGTGAACACATATTCTCTGGAAGGTTGGCAAATTTATTGCAAATCAACAACTGAAATCTCTCATTTATAAAACCAGTCAGACATTTACTGTAATACTACAAATTGTGGTGAGATGCATGACGCTTGCTTTAATTCTCCTTGAGATGTGTCTAGAACTTGATAGGAGCACACCTGTGGCAAACTAAATTGACTGGACATCGTTTAGAAAGGCACCCACCTATTTATATAAAGGTCCCACAATTCACACTACACGTCAGAACAAAAACCAAGCCATTAAATCCAAGCAACTCTCTGTAGACTTCCACAATCACATTACATAGAAGCATAGATCAGCGCCAGTGTATAAAACCATTTCTAAAGCTTTCAATGTTCCTAGAAGCAAAACGGCCCCAATAATTGTGAAAAGGAAAGGTTTGGAATGGTGAAAGTTTGATTAAGAACCCAATGATCACTTTAACAGAGCTTCTGAAGTCTTCTACAGAGATGGAAGAACCTGTTGGAAGGAGGACCATCTCAACAGCAATCCATCAATCAGGTGTTTATGGAAGAGTAGATTGATGAAAGGCATAGGACAGTTTAAAAGGACACTGAGAGCATGAACAAGATTTTCTGGTCTGATGAGAAAAACATTGAACTGTTTGGGCGTAACTCCAAGCACTGTGTCTGGCAAAGACCAGGCACTGCTCATCATCACCTGCCTAATACCATCCCTATGGTGAAGCATGGCAGTAGCAGCATCCTGCTGTGGGGTGCTTCTCAATTACATAGAGATGGAGACTAGTCAGAATTAAGTTAAGGATGAACACAACCAAATACAGAGAGGTCCTTGAAGAAAACCTGCTCCAGATTACACGCAACCTCAGGCTAGGGCAGCGGTTCAACTTTCAGTATGACAATGTCCAGAAGCAAACAGGCAAGACAATACTGGAGTGGATTCTCTGACTTTAGAGGCCCAGCCAAAGGTAAGACTTAAACCCTATAGAACACCTGTGGAGTTTACAGACATTTCCCATGCAACTTGGGGCATCAGAGCTTATACAAATGAGAGATTTCAGTTTTTAATAAATTTACAAATCTTTCTGAAAACATGTCTTCACTTTAGCATTATGGGTTATTCAGGATAGACAGACAGGCAAAAAATGACAAATGATTCCGATTAAGATTAAACCTACAACACAGTAAGGTGTGTAGACAGTGAAGGGGTCTGAACACTTTCTGAATCCACCATAAGTGAACTTAATGTTCATTCTGAAAGTGAAGTTAATGGAAGTTTAGTAGGTGTTACGAAGGGTCCCATGTTCATTTAGTTTGTTAGTTAGCTTATACACATTCACATTTTTTGAGTTTGCTGTGCTGTTGTAAAGCACATCTTATTATAATAAAGGTAGCGGTGCTTGAACAATGCAACTTTTTGCGTCAGTTCTCGAGTTAAATTGTAACAAGGGAACTGCAGAAGCGGGTTTTGCTCCAGAGAAGAATATTACGGCCCTAAAACCAAGCAAAACTAAACTCACGAAAGACGAAGGTCTCCTTTGGTCATTGTAACCATGGTCTGGAGACAGATAGGATAGGAAATGCATGTGCTACCAGATGATCATGTTCTACCAAAGCTTGTGCACTTCACCCCATAGGTTATATGAGATGATAACTGAGGGAGGGCTGCCACATGGCCTATAGCTTAGCCACAGGGCAACTTGTTTCAAAGTAACACAGGGTGTCAAGTGGTTCTGTTGCTTTTCTCTTTTCTGCTCTCTGCTATGCATACATTCTACAATATCAGAAGTACCTCCTAGACAGTCTTTTCACCCTTGGATTCCAAGGCTCCCTTGAATCTCTGGTATTACACCCCATGGCAAGGAATAGCTTTTTAGCAGTTCAGCTGTAGCACCAAGTACCAAAAAAGGATACAGAGAACAGAAACAGAAAAGAACAGTGTCAGTAACAATTCATAATCATAACTTCAAAATGAATAACCTACAGTATCCTCCATATTTAGTCTTAATTTTCCTATCTCCTTAAGCTGGAAAAAGTGGGTTTCAGATACAGTGATAATATGTATGTTTAAGCAAACGCTAGCATCAAAGATAACTCCCTGACTACGTACTAATTCAGCAACACTACAGTTTCAGCCTAATGAATTAAAAAGTGACAGGACCTCAGTGCTATCTTTATCATTCCCACCACTTCTGTTTTTTCTGCATTTAAAGTGGTTACCAGCCATCTTGTTATGATCAGACTGACTTGAAGCCTGAACAAAAATTGATTTGAGCAGGGTTGGATCAGGCAAAGAACAGAGGTTTTGATTACTTCAATTATTGATGAAGGCGGCAAACTCAAAGTCAGAATTCAGTCAAAGATATAGTAACCAAATAATTAAATTAGCAGTGAATTAAGCCTAAGGGCATAGACTAAATAATAGTCAGAAGCTAAGAGCAAACTGAAGGAGCCAAACTAACAAGAAAATGTCCTTGTAGAGTGAAGTGGTGGCTCTGCACTGGTATCTGAAAGGTTGCTGGTTCATATCCCATTACTCTCAGAAGGGATCCTACTCCACTGGGCCCATGAGCAAGACCCTTAACCTGAAAAAAATCGCTCCAGGAACACCGTACAGTGGCTGACCCTGTGCACTGAACCCTAAGGTCATGTGAAAAGACAACTTCCCCTCAGGGATTAATAAAGTATATCAAAATCAAATTAATCAAAACAAAACATAAGTAAACACAGTAAAATTGTTTCTGCATTTATCCCACCAGCTGTCCTGACTTGAATAGTAGCTGAAGTCACAATGCAGCACTGACAAGAATCTCGTGACTGGAAACGAGCAGCACTGCCAACAACAAAGATACCATAAACGACACTGAGCTAAGACGTTACAAAATAACAACAAAAATTAATTCAACCTCAAATGTAATGTGGCAAAACAGTTGTTTATAATCAATAATTAAGAATTACAACACATAATCTTGTCTGGTTCTTGGACACAACTAATTAAGGACACAAAGCAAGAGAAATGTTTGGTGTGAAGGAAAGATATAGCTGACTATCTTCAATATATGAGCGCATATTTTCCTGATGATATCTCCTGGGGCTAAATGCAATGTGAAAACAGTAACCGTCCAAGTGTTGAACCCTGGAGGACACCATATTTCAATTTTAAAGCTTAACTAAAACTGATGTCTCATTACATGAGTTCTTGTTCAAGGGGATGTCAATCTTAATGAGTGCAGTTACAGATCTTATTTCATAAATATTACCAGCTCTTCTCTTTTTTGGACACTCGGTAAGATGTTGCATGATGGAGCTGGTAGCCAGGGGAAGGCATTGCAAGTTCAGCAACCCATTCTGTTGTGGTATGTAAAACATCTAATATCAGAGTGATAGATCTCTTTTCTGTTTGACAGGTCCAAAATGCATTATATGCATTGAAGTTCTGGTTGATGGTTCATTGGCTGTCGGCTCTCATGCACACACAAGCCTGCCCCTAGGACTTATGACAAAATCAAACCTTTTGATTTTGTCTTCACAGATTGGCTGGACCAAGTTGCTGAGGACATCAAACTACATGACTGAAGGGGTCACTGGAGTTCACCCCATCCACCGCTGACTTGCTAAGATTAAGTAAATGAAATCTCAGACTTAAAAGTGCTTCAAACGTCATGTAATGTTACATGGCCTTTCTGTACACACTGAAACTGGTGGCTTAGATCCTGTATCTTACCAAAAATCACCTCAGTTATTTACAAAGTCTATACTTTTATTTACATAACCACTTGCTAATCAGTAGGCAAGTGAATGAAGTCTGCTACAGGTCACATCCCCGCTATATAAAGGCCAAGCAGAATTAAGTTCCGACATTTTATTTTAGCTTTGGTGCACACAGGCATAAAGTTCCTCAAATTACTCTAAAATAATGTAAGTGCTGATATGCAATAAAGTGGACACTTCAATAAATCAAGATAACTTAAAATGCATACTGCTGTAACATATATTCTTGCTGATTTTATTCATCAGTAATTATACCAATAACAGAATAATGTTTTATTGATATCATTATCAATAAATCCCATAGCTTACATTAAAACAATCACAGAGGCCGAGTTACAATAAATAACAAATTCATCAATGTCATCCACTGCCAATATGAGCGCTATTATGTTCATTTTTCAAAACAATTTTCCTTAATGTACATTTCTCAGAGTTTAATCAATTATCACCAAAAACCAAGCTAGTTAAGATTTGGAGCGCATAGGTAGGAATTTCCCTTTTAATACTTCAAAATGTTGCAAACTGACATTGTCTGTGTTGACATGCAGCAATCAGGTGAGCATTTCATCGTGAGCTGGGGAGTCCAATTTAACCTCAGTGTTACAAACACAGGTATCTGGGAGGCATTTTACTTCACTTTAATGGCTGAACTTACAAAGTTTGGAATTCTAACATTCCATACTATATAATCACCATATTTGAGCATTTTCTTACTGTCATTGTCAACAGATATGCTGCCGAGCACCGGTTCTGGGTCCAAAATTAGTGATACAATTTTTCATCTTAAACCCCCATCTCATGGTTACTCACTCTGTGGCAGAATATGTGCTGCAGAGTTTTCCTGTGCATTTAATATAGTTGGGACTGAAGAATCAGAGCCTAACCAATGAAATGAGATTGGAGGTGTGGCTTGGAGATAACTTGACCCATAAAAAAAAAAAAACACACAACCATACCAAACATTTAGTTTGCTATTCACAAGAAGCATCTGCTAATGCGAATCACACCTCAACTAGCTACAATCAAGAATTGTGAATTTGGTAATCTTGGCCCATGAGAAGTCCATAACAAATAACCTGGATATGGATGAATTTGGAAGAGTTTTTGCAAAGGGAAACAGGAGACTGCTGTTGTAGAGTGGATAGAGGAGAAAGGAGAGTGGAGCTGTTCAGTTGCTTGCAAAACAAACAAGCTTAAAACAAGAGAAAAAGACAAAAAAAAGAAAAAAGTTCAAATGTTCTGTTCTAAATCTGTTGTTCTACAAATTAGTTTGAGAATTGTAGGAAAAGACAAGGTGAATTGTTTTTTTTTTTTTTTTTATAATTACTATGCCAACCCTTTTTAGTTTTGTAAATACTGGCTATATTGAGAGGTCTTATTTTATTATTACTTTATTTTGCAAATTTATTTGAGAATTAAGCCATTCAATTAAGATAAATTTTATGTTGTTGGATGTAAAGATCTGGAAGGATATTTTATTCTTTTTTTTTTTTTATTCTGTTTTTCAGTTTTATTTTTCAAGACTTGGTGAATTGATTTTTTTTTTTATATAACTTGGCCTACCCTTTTTAGTTTTGTTAATATTGACAACAGTGAGAAGTGTTATTGTTGGGTTCGAATATATTTGATATAGGCCATCCAATTAAGGTAAATGTCATGTTTTTAGTTGTTATAATTTGATGAGGAATATATTTTATTTTTTGTTTATTTATTTTTCAGTTTTCCTCCTGAAGGATTGCCACCTTATCATGGTCAGGGGGTGTGCATGCCTCAATGACCCTAAGGGCTACACCAGTAGAAGCTTACAGTAGCCTTCAGGTGGGACACCCATGTTGGACAGGTCTTAGGGTAGAGGCCTGACAAAGTGCAAGCCAATTACATGACAAAAACAGTTATCTAGAGCACCCTCACCCCTTTCCCGCCTCCATTGCCATCATGTGCCCCCTTCACATTTCTGTCTGCCCCCTCATATATGCCTGTCTAGAACTGGCCCAGGTCCATGGCAGAAGAAATCTGCTGCTCTACAAAAAATAAAAAACATTGCTGCATCCCCAAAGTTTGCCAAAGATCATCTTGACACTCCATCCACCTTGTGGACTGACAAATGAAGAATTTGCAGCAGCACATGACATAAAAGGGCACCAAATGCCAACATGAAAACATCACTCCAATGGTGAAGTGCCATCATGATTTGTGGTTGCTTTTCTGACTTGGGGCCTGGACAGTTTGCCATTATCATATGGAAAATGAATTCCCAACTTTATCAAGGTATCCTTGCAGAATAATGTCAGGGTGGCTATCTGCCTGCTATGCATCAGTCAAAGCTGGGTGATGAAGCAGGACAATGACCCTAAACATCAAAGAATACAGTATAGCCTATATTACTGAAAGGTTGGAAAAAAAAAAACAAAACTTTCTTTTGGAGAGGCCATGTCAGAACCCACACCTTAACCTATTGGAGATTCTATGGAATGACCTCAAGAGAACCATTCACACCAGACATCCTAAAAATATGGTGGAGCTAAAGCAGTTCTGTAACAAAGACTAGACCAAAACTCCTCCTGAACATTGTGCATGTCTGATTTGTAGCTACCAGAAGCTCCTGTTTGAGGTTATTGCTGCCAAAGAATGCTCGACCAAATTACTAAATCCAAGGGTTGATTTACTTTTTCCACAGCACACTCTGAATTTTTGATGGGTGTGTTCGTCTACGGTTGTAACTAGATGAAGATTAGATCAAATTTTATGACCAATTAATGCAGAATACCAGGTAATTCAAAAGGGTTTAAATACTTTTTCTTGTCACTGTCCATGGGTTGAGTATTCCTTTACCTGTTATAGAAATGCACGGAGCCATAACAGCATTCATTCATTTTCTAAATCTGTTTATTTCACTTCAGGGTTGCAGGCAGGCAGAGTTCACCGGAGCTGCATCAGGGACAAAGGAATGAACACATCCTGCACTGTGATGGCCTGGTGACTCAAACAGGGCTTGGACCCTGTTCTGCATTGCTGTCATGGTGCTTGTCATAGACTAGACAGATTCAGAAGATGAATGGTAAATAAAAATTTGCAATCTACAAAACCAAACTGGATCTTCACATTCAATGCAGATGAGAAAAGAGACAAAGCAAAGGGCACCCAGAAAAATACCCAGCAAATATCACTTGAAAATTTGTCATAGTGTGTTTTGTGAAAATGAAAAATTCTAAACACCAGAAAGAGAAGAAAACTCACTTAAAACATCTAAACTTTCATATTTGAATAAACTTAATTTGAAGAAAGGAAAACTTATAAGTCCTATAGCTGTATTCAGTACATGGTTATTAAATATATCCTGCCATTATACTGATTAAGAAATATTGTTTTATTGATGTCATTATCCACAATTTCCATAGCTAATTTTAAAACAATCACAGAGGCAGAGTCAAACAATACATTCATCAATGTCATCCACTGCCTACACAAGCTCTATTATGTTTACACTACGTTCATCTTTGAAAACAAATGTTAATTATGGTTTACTTCTCAGAACTTTGTCAATTAACACTGAGTAAACAAAAACATGTGGATCACCCTGCTGTTAAGCATGGATTAAGACAAAAACTGATTCATTTAACAATCCAGAGAAATAGATAGTGGGATAAGAAAATGAACGGTTAAATAAAGCATTTCAGCTAACCAAGCAGTGTCCTCTCGCTTTGTCTCACCAGCTTCAGTACACGGAAAGATTATTACTGTTTTTTTTTTTTATTTCGATTCTAGCAGCGGTTTCTACTGAGCTTTGCTACTGCATGTAGCTTTCCAAAGCTGTCACAACATATTCTGCAAAATAGCATGTTCAGAAAATGAAAAAATTGCAGATAGCTAGCTGAACAGATTCCTGTAATCGTCTCTGACAAGCTGCAACTGTCTCCGTTTCACGGAGAGAATGGCAGACTTAATCCTGTGCTGCACCTGTGCATCCTGCTAAGACATTGCGTCACAAGAAAGTGACACTTGAAGAGATAATTCCACACAAACGATGATTTATCATTTAACTGGTTAAAGTAGTGTCACATTCAATGATTGTATAAAATAACAAGTCGAGCTAAATCTAATAACGCTCCGGTGTGCAAAGCAATCTTCCATTATGAAATGTTTAAGCAAGCATAAACAACTCAGACAGGAGGCTTTTCCATATAATGGAAAAGACCTGATCCTGACATAGCTGATGTAAAAATGATTAAAATCTATATTTTAAAAAATGTGAGGTAACTATGTGTCTTGTGTTCTTTGCGATCAATTGATTTGTTTGGAAAGGTTTCCAAAGATTCCTCGCACACAATGCACCACATTTGCTAGCCAGACAAACTTGAATGAGAACCTGCCTTGTTCAGGCTATAAAGACGTGCATGATGTTCATTTGTACTTCCATCGTCTCTATGAGTATTCTCTCACATCTCAGACATGCACGTTACATTCATTTTCAAATCTAAAAGGACCTGGTCTACTCTTTTGCCAGTCTCCTCCCATTACTGGATAAACATCCTCAAAAAGGTGGACTGAAGGATAAAGAGAGATGACAACAGAGCAGAATTCAAATAGAACACATCACATCACAAAACCAAAAAAAAGGATAAAACACAAAATGGCCAATTCGGACAAATAAAAGAGAAAGAAATCTTGGTAGCCTCTTTAAAAATGGCTGCTTTTTATCTCAGCAATATTGGTTTTACAGCCAGGGTTTTTCTTCTATTTGTTGGGTTTTGGTTGTTTTTGTTAACTTTATTCTTATTTTTCATAGTTTAATTTTATGTTAGTTTTTATAAGATAATAAGTTATTATCGGTGTACGGTGTCTTTAAATGTGCTGCATGAGAGGTGGCCACTCTGACATCATTGCTGCTGGGTCTATCCTCTGGCTATATAGCGACTCAGAGAGAGGCACAGAGAGGATCTCAGCAGTGGATTACCGAGATTGTGTTGAGTCGTTTTAGGTGTTGGTATTTCTTTGGATTTACGTTTTTTGTGATTTATTTGGCATTTAATTTTGGATTTGTGTATTGGGACATATTTGCTTTAAGATTGCCTTTTGGCAAGTACAGTTTTTTTGTTACAATTGTCTATTTTTGCCTTTTGTGAATAAATATCTTTGTAAAGATCTCACCCAGCCAGAGATTTTTTTATGGGTCCTCTTTCTCCCTCAATAGTCATTTTTGTGTTTTTTGAATTTTTAAAGCCAGTGCATTATTTTTTAGTCTGTGTAGACCGAAGCCTGCAGGCAGTAGTGAGGAACTGGCTGACTTTGGGCAAGCTTCTTCTGAACAGTGTCATGATTTGAAGTTAAATCCAAAAAAGAAAGGGTGTGAGGCCTCCAACAGTCTTCACAAGCCAGGCCAGGCCTCCTGCAGGTCAAATCCCATTATAGCAAATACCGAAGTAACAAAATTTTCAGAATAATGAATACTTTTTGTTAGCCCCTTCATATAAAATTATGATAAACAAATTGTGTTTTAACAAAATGTAAATTTCAGTATTACGAATGCAAAAAATACTTAATGCCACACCTACACCATCTAGTCTCGGAAACCTGCAACAGGCGGTCTCAAAAAAAGAGACAGTCCGTCGTGAAATTTCTGCTCTCGGGCAGGTTTGGCAAGAGTGTAGGCACAACATCATGCAGGTATAGCTAAATTCAGAGTCAGAACACCTGATGTACGGGGAATTAAATTTCTCTCGACTCCTGGCTTTTGCTGGTCCATCCATTATTTTGTACCATCTGGGTACAAAAGTTATTTCTTTGTTTCACCGGCCAATTGTCCATGTCATTGCACTGGCCTTCCATCTGGGCAACGTATCTCTCCCCGATTCATCCAGAATGCCCATTCTCCTCCTACAAATGTTAAATATTACAATGTTTGGTGGCATCTTTTACATTACATGTTGGTAGCTCAGTGGCTAGCACTCCTCCCCAAGATATCCAGGGCACTGAATTTGACACCTACCTCTGCCACTGCATATATGGAGTTTGCACATTCCTGTGGCTCTTTTGCCCCGTACTCCAGTTTTCTTGCCACATCTTAAACACATGCAGGGCTCTAATTTGGCCCTGTATGATCAAGAATGGGTGTGTGTAGCTAAACGTGTAATGTAAAGAGATGGCACTCCTTGCAGAGTTTGCTCCTGCCTTGCACATGAAGCAAAGATAGGCAATAGCCCATCGTGATCCTAAAATTAGGGGTTCAATAAAATGATGGATAGGTGGGTGTGCAGAAAAACAGACCACTAACTCCTGGGATAACTAAGACATAATGAAAATAGGCTGGCAATAGTGGAACCAACTCTGAACAGGGTGCCATGTCTGCCTCGGGATGTTAAAGTCACTCTGGTTAAAGTCATTAGTTAGCTATACTAGTTCTCAAAAAGAGGCGCGGCTTTGGTCAAACTGTTTTATCAATCCATTTTCAAGAACCTGCTTGTTCCATTACAGAGTTGCAAGATGCCAGAAGCACTTACAAAGCAGGAACCCTCTCTGAATGGGACACCAGATGAATACACACTCAATTTAGAGTTATGAGTTTTACTCAGAATTATCTAGAGTCTCGTCTTCATCTTTGAAATGCAGAAGGAAAGTGGAGTGCTTGAGGAAAAGCAGTGCAGACACCAATAGAACATGTGCCTTCCATACACACATGAGCAAGAATCTGAATTTAATGCAGGGCCCTGGAGTAATGCGGCACTGTGTTTCAAATTGGGAAAGCCAATATTCTAACCTCACAGTTTTTTTAATACACAGTGCCTTCTGTTGGCATCAGGCAGAAGGGAGGACCATCCCATGATAACCTTGGACTCACAGGCACATTCACTCAGATGGCAGTAACACATCTTTGGGATATGGGGAGAAACAAGAATAAGGAACTGCAAGCAGACATAGTGAGACAGTGTAACCTCTGAAGAGAGAGCAGGCAGACTGGGAATTGAACTCCAGTCACAGGGGTGGCGGGGCAACCACTGAACTTGATGGAAGAAACGGCACATACCATTAAATTTAAACCGAGTTTTCGTTTAAACATTACACTCAAATTAACAAAGGCCATTGCATTCTTTGATCAATTGAATTAACTGCATTTATTTTTAAAAAAGGTACATTTTCAGAACTGGCTTAAGTCAGTTAAGGGCTTCACTGTGCCACACTTTGTCTCTGAAGTAAAGGCGGTGTATCCAGCAAGGGGCACTAGCTCCCTTGTTGGAAGGAGTTCTTTTTTAATTGTGGCATGTTACATAACCCGAAACTTTTTAAATATTAAAAAGTGATACCCCTCCCTTAGTGATACGGCGGTAAGAAATCACATAGGAGAAATAACTTAGCTTTCTTTAATGACGGTTTACGTGGCATAACAGATAAAGGAAGCCATGACAAGACCTTCAGGAGTGGGGGCCCGAAGTATAAAGTCTGCCATTTTCGTCGCCGAGTTGGAAGGATTTTCAGGATCGGATGACGTTATCTCCCATCCGTCCGTCGGCTTCAAAGGTGTGCCGGGCAATGTTGCAAGGCTTTATACTCTTTCTTCACGTGCAGGCCCCACTTAGGTGAATCATGCCAATCCAAACAAGGAAAAGAGAGGCCACAATTTCATGCAGAGTTTGACACACAAAAACAGTATACAATGCCCATTTCACAGTTGTCCCGTTCTTGTCTCCTAATGCTTGCCTAGCAGTTCTAAATGATGAGCCCCTGTGCTAAATCTGTGTCCATTGTGCTTGCGAGTAGAAAAAAAAAAGTAGATTTATAAAATATTTTTGTGCAGAGGACAGTGACATATTAAACTTATGTTACAGGCAGCCAGGCTGGAACCAGTCCTACATTAGATAAAAACACATTCAATGACTTCCACACAAAGAGTCTCCAACTGACCTGACAGGACACCTATGAAATATGGAAACAAGCTGGAGTTCTCAAAGTAAACCTGTGCGGACATGTGAGGAATGTACAAGCTTTACAAAGAAGCCACACCATCCAGGAAATCCAAAAACAGTGATTAGTCACCACTACCCTGTACCACTCCTCCTGCTGATCTTAATGATAACCATTTACATTTCACAGAAATGTGCCACATGGCACAACGTAAGCAGAAATATCACACAAACGAAGTACAGCTTTGAGTACAATGGCTACATCTGACGATTGGGCAAATGCTTAATGAGTGTGCTGGCCTCAGTTTGGTTCCACATTACAAATCCATGACCACATTAGTCTTCTCAGATTTAAATATCTTCCGAGGTCTTTCAAGTCAGCACACCCTTCTCTATCACGCCAATCCCTTGCTTTCAATTTAGTAAAACTGACTCACAAACTTGATAGCTAAACTGAATAGTAAAAACGATCTTGACAGTATTTTCATTTTATATAATTTGGCTTTACGAGAATCAGTTTAAAATGTTTTAAAAAAATCAGGCAGGAATTCATTAATGTAATCATAATGTAAAAGTACACCAGCTTAAATCATTTCACTTTACTTAATATTTTATTTTACAGAATCACTTTAGATTGGGCCCTTTAATTTTGCTTAAGTGTATCTGGAACATATTACTGTACTACAGTTTTGCTTGGATTGTGCTTTAGTCAATATGCTTTATTCTTTAAAATAAAGAAATAAATAAACTGTGTGTATACCACCATTAACTGTATTACCAGCTTTACTATGGAAACTGATAAAAAAAAATATTTCAAGTATCTTACTATTAAATAAAGTTGTATGAAATATGATAAGGAATACAGTTATTAGGCATAGCAAAATTCAAAAAGGGAGTCAAAATTTGACGTGTACTGCAAACTGAATTACGATACTTAATAACTTAAAAATGTCCAATATAAGGTGTAAAACTTAAATTAACTCCAGATGTGTCACCAAAGTAAAATTACTAACACAAAACACCTTATTAGAAAAGCTGCACTCTCCCGGTGTAGTGCCTTGTGTTGGTTGCTAAAGTGCCCTGCTTTGTGGAATTTATGATTTGTTTCACTGTTTAAGGTGACTATAAAATCATTACATCAAAGGGACACAGTCATATGATGAACATGGCACACAATCCAATGTGAGACATCTTGCCAGCCTACTTTAACCCTCCTTTAAGACAGACATGGAACAACTGCATCATCATCATCCATTCTTCAGGTATTGTTTGACCTTTAATTGCTTGACTTTTGATGCAATAGCAGTGGTAGCGCTGCTGCCTCGCAGTAAGGAGACCTGGGTTTGCTTCCCGGGTTCTCCCTGCGTGGAGTTTGCATGTTCTCCCCGTGTCTGCGTGGGGTTCCTCCGGGTGCTCCGGTTTCCTCCTACAGTCCGAAGACCTGTAGGTTAGGTGCATTGGTAATCCTAAATTGTCCCTAGTGTGTGCTTGGTGTGTGTGTGTGTGTGTGTGTGCACGCGCCCTGCGGTGGGCTGGCACCATGCCCAGGGTTTGTTCCTGCCTTGCGCCCAGTGTTGGCTGGGATTGGCTCCAGCAGACCCCCCATGACCCTGTGTTAGGATATAGCGGGTTGGACAATGACTGACTGACTGACTGACTGACTGACTATCTATCTATGCCTGTTTGTTTTTATTACGTACTTTTATGCACCCGTTTGTTTTTTGTTCATGCTTTGAATTTTGAATAAATCTGAACACTGGTCTGAGTCTGAACAAAGACATGCAAGTTAACAATTTGTGTTGATCCTTAGCTATTACACCTGTCACTAGGATCTCTGACAAAACACTATGACAGAAAAAAGCAGCAGCATCTCTGCAAATGAAGAAATTGTCGCTGTAATTGTTGAAAGTGCTAAGGTATTATTAGGTGTTGTGTTGTCAAGATAAGATTCAAATCAGTACACCTTTATACATTACTAGCTGTCACCTATGGCTCCACCCGTATAGTAGTAAAACAGGACAAACTATAAAAATCAAAATATAAAAAAATGTAATAATTTGTATCTCTCTCTCAAAACTTCAAATGTTACCCCTTAACAATCTCTAGATGATAACGTCTGCTAAACAAACAGGTATTGCTAGCTAAGCGAAGGCAAGATACGCTCCAACACGTGGTAAGAGGTAGAGAGACTCAAATGGAGGCTGGTGCATGAGTGAGAATGACCGCACCCGGCTCCCTACTTCTGAGGTCCCGCCTCCCTTTCCCCTCGGCCCGCTGCCTATCTCTCGGATTCACGCGAATAAATCAGTGCCGCAACTGAACTATAAATACCTAGCACAAATTTTGAAAAAATCTCGATCTAAATCAATTTAATTCTCTTGTGAAAAGCGGAAAGACACTCAGGCAGACAGACGTTGGAGATTAAATATTATATATGTAAAATTCCATTACAACGAACTCCCAGGGACCTAAAAAATATTTTGTTGTAATGAGATTCTGTATTTGTTACTATAGTGCTTTCTTTAACTTGCGC
This sequence comes from Polypterus bichir lapradei, assembly GCA_026402145.1. NCBI lineage: Eukaryota > Metazoa > Chordata > Cladistia > Polypteriformes > Polypteridae > Polypterus > Polypterus bichir. Next base: position 33,927,883 of record JANRMT010062822.1, read on the forward strand.
CCAGGCGTTTGCAATCATTTCAATAGCTTCTTTCGCGTTAATTTTAATCTCCTCCTGCCTAAAAGTTATGCCGACGAGAATTTTTCTCAGCATTTCCTTGTGATAATACACTTTCAGGGTGTGAATGATGCCCAAATCCAATGGCTGAAGCACTGCTGTGCAATTGGGTGGGAGGAATTCAACGTGAGCATTATCTAAATGCGGAAGCATGTTGTGGGCAGCACAGTTATCAATTAGGAGCCGAATCATCCTTTTCTTCTTCATATTGTGAGGTTTCTGAACTTTTTGAGAAAAAACTCCCCACCTGAAAGTGTGTCCCGAAGCGCGACTGCAGCGTCTGTGGAAGATTGTTTGTCCGTTGCCAGGGCAGGGAAAAAACAGGCTCATAGCACTGCAGTGAAGCGACACAGAAGCAAATCATAAAAGATCGGGGTAGCGCTATAAGTCCCTGTCTTGCACCCCAAAACACGAGGCCGAGTCTCAGTACTTTAGCAAAACCAGCTTTTTTTTCAGGTTGAAACAGGAACGGCACACTTATTAATTATAGCGTGATCTGCCACTCTGCTATACACAGACACAGCAGTCAGGCAGGGTCGTGGCCAGATCAATGATCAAGTAATCCTGTTGCCTGCATTTAACAATGTACCTTGCACCACCCATCGAGATCTTTTCTGTTTGCTTTGCTGGAGAGACACAGCAGAGCTGTGAGCATGCTGTTGCCCTGGCAACAGATAAACAGTCTTCCATAGACGCGGAGATCGGACTTCGGGACGCTCTTCGGTGTGCTGTCTAGTTGGGGGAGGTCCCAAGAGAGTTTACAAACCTCACATTTTCTTGAATGGGTGGCGCATTAATAGGAACGTTTCTCGCACGAGCATCACTGAACCACACAAAAACTGCTTTTCCGGCGTCTTTAAATGCAGCAGTTTGCATACATTTGCAACCCGAGATCATTCTTACTTTTTGCTCGGTCTTTCAAGAAAGTTGACAGTGTCGATGGCGAAATTCTGAATTCACTGCAATGTTTTTTTTCTTTTTGCCGCAATCGAGAGCTACAAAAATTACGTTTTTTTTTTTTCCCCTAATATGAACTGTTATCGTTTTTTTGTGCCTGCTATTTCTATAGGAGGGTGACAATGAGTTAAATTCCAATGGATGTTTTTCAAATGTTGACGAGCAATAAGCAAAAGGTATCACTGAAAACCGCAGGAAACAAAAAGGGCAAAAAAAAATAAAATAAAAATAAAACAGTACGAGGAAAGTTCGAAGAAAGAAAAAAAAAATTACAATGTTTCTGTTTGGGGGTCATTGTGCACAACTGAGCTGCGGCCACAGAACTAACTGCTCTGTGGATGATTCATTCAGGCATTTCAAGGTCTTTTGGGAACTTTGTTGTAATGAAAGTATCTGCTGAATGTAGTTCATAGTAACGAGATTTCTATAGACTCGTGTCATATGGGGAAACTGCCGGGACCATAAAAATACTTCGTTGTAATGAAAATTTCATTGTAAGGATATTCATTGTAATTGAATTTTACCTGTATTATATTATACTAGCCGAAGCCCGCCATAGCATACGGCAGTGTAAGAATAGGAACGGAAAACGGTGAGAAAGGAATTCAGTATAACAAAGGCTTAGGAAACCACCGTCCCAGTATAACGAAAATAGCAAGGAGCGAAACCAATGCCAATGGTCAAGAGAGTACCTTCCTGTAGCAGTCTACGGAAAACATAAGATATATATGGATAGATGCCGCATTCACTGTGTTGCCCAGTCGACACGATAAGTCAGCATGTCCGCCCTATTGCGAGTGGTAAAAGTGCCATTTAAACTAATACAGGTAGACGTGGAAACCGGGTTTTCTGATGAAAAAACAATAACATTTTAAACAATATCACTTACATACAACAGATTTTGGCGAATCATTTACATGCAATTATTTATATCCATTTATACACTAATAATGGCAATTATTAAATAATATTATTATTATTATTAAATAATTCCTCCCATACAAGTAACATTTCTCGGACTGCTTTCTTCCATCTCCGAAACATTTCTAAACTTCGTCCTGTTCTTACGCAATACAGTACTAAAGTATTGGTTAATTCTATCTGTCATCCCACAAAAACGTATCCATCGCTTACAATTTATTCAAAATTCTGCTGCCAGGATAATAACCTGCTGTTCTAAATCCACTGAACATACTACACCTATTCTCTCTCAACTTCACTGGCTCCCTGTTAACTACAGAATACAATACTAAATACTGCTCTTAACATTTAAAGATCTCCACACCCTCACTAATCTCCTACAGACTGACACTCATCTCGCTAACTACGATTCTCATCTGTAGCTGTACTTTCTGTACCACTCAAACTCTGTGCTATGGGAGCTCGAGCGTTTCTCATAGTGCTCCTCAACTCGGGAATTCTCTTCTCTCTCATGTACATCAGCTTGATTCAATAACACATTTTAAAACTACCCTCAAAACTTAACTTTTCAAACTGGCATACCAATTGTGAATTTTGCACTGTTACTGCCAGTTATCTTTGTTTGTTTGCTAATTAATGCTGTATGATCGAGAGCGACAATGGACGCGGAAGAAGGATTAGAGATGACGGGCAGGGCTCTGTCGTGCGTATCCCATGGTCTTAGAGTTGGTGGGCGGGGCTCTGCGAGTTGGCGGGCATGGTTCTCTGTCTTGCGTGCCCTTAGTGAAATATATATATATATATATTTGTGAAGGATGGCCGTCCATTTATCCCGGCCAATACCCCCAAGCCGCCAGGTGGAGCCCTCCTTGCAGCGTGGAGGTCCCCAGAAGACCAGCAGGGCATCATGGACATTGGAGTTTTTATGCAAAGCCCTGCTGGATGCCGTGGGGGCCACAGGAGGGAGCTGCAGGGAGGACCGAGGGCTTCTTCGTGCCCTGTGACCTGGAGGTTCGTCACAGGAAGAGCGACGGACTTCCGGGTTGAAGAAAAGGACTATTTACCCTGACCTGGAAGGAATAAGGACTTGTGGACTGTTGGGCAGAAACACTTCCGGGTCAGGAGATATAAAAGGACTGTGGGAGCTCCCAGACGGCGAGCTGAGCTGGGTGGAAGGGTGGCAACGCGTCTGGGAGCTGGAGGATTGTTTATTATTGAGTATTGTGATTATTGTATGAGTATTGTGGTGGAGAGTGTGCTTTGTGCACTGTGGCAAGAAAATAAAGTCAACTATTGGACTTTTACCTGGTGTCTGGAGTCGTGGACAGGGGTTCAAGGGGGAGAGAGCGCCCCCTATCGTTCACAATAATATATATATATATATATATATA
>JANRMT010062822.1:33931308-33949996 GCA_026402145.1 Polypterus bichir lapradei
ACACATACACATACACATACACATACACATACACATACACATACACATACACACACACACACACACACAGATTACACTAAAATCATAGTTAGCCCCCATTAATAGGAGCTTTAATTGTTAATTAACCCTTTTATATTGGTTTGAAGTGGCTTCCTACATAAAATAAAAATCACCATTAATTTGCTGATGCTTTAGTGGCACAGCCCACACAACATATTACACAGCTTATTTCCACCATTCAGTAGTCCTCTCTATCATCAAAACAATTGCTCACCCAGTCTGAAATTATAGCCTGAAGGTTCAAGCAACAATTCTACAAACTCCCAAAAGAACATCCCTAAATGCTCCAGCCACCAGGTACACAGACAACAAAAAAAGCATTCAAGATCATTGACATTTTTTCGTATTGTGATAAAGTAAGTTTGCAAAAACTGCTGAAGCTGATAAAAGGCAGCAACAGAGGAAAAAAACCAATAAGGCAAGGAAATGGAGTGAAAAAAGAAAGCTTGGTTGTTGCCAAAAAACTCAAAAATTCAAAATGCCAGAGAGCATTACATAACCCAAAATCTTAGTCAATAAGCCCAGGCAAAAAAAAAAGGTCATAAATATTTAAAAAGAAAACTAGCTAGCCCCACGCAAGATTTCTGACAATATCCAAGAATCTTGGATGCCCGGATATTATGCATCATGACTGCCGTTCATCTGAAGGTTGTTGCTAACAATAAACAGGCTCTTCTAGCATAAAATGGAGGAGCCTGTGAAATTCAAAATGGTGATGTGGAAAAGAATATTTAACTTTTTCAAAATGAAACATAATGAGCAAAACAAATAAAGAATCATGCACCAAAAAAAAAAAAACAAACAAAAAAAAAAAACTAAATCATGTACCACTGGTGGCTCAAATATTTTAACGGACTACGGTTTACTTGGTGTAAGCAACCAACAGACTTGAACTCCACTGCCTCTTCAGTGATGAAGGTGACTTCAGTAATGAAGCACTCAGAATGAGGAGTTTCATCATTTTTTGAGGATACCCTTCTCATATTGTCAAGCCAGGAGTAGACCTTGTAACATCCACTGTAAGAGGAACACCAGTAATGAACAACGCATCCCACTGGTCCACCCATTTCATCCTAACTTTCTCTTGCCCACAGGTCATCAAACTTAATTTCCCAATTTTGTAGACTGATCATGCCACAGAAGCCTTTTTTTCCTAACCTTCCCTTGATCTCCATCCATGAACCACCTAACCTATGCAAACTTCTCATCCGTAGCTCATTTCAGAGAGTATGGCCACAGTCCTCCCCAGACACTTTGAGCTGTAACAGGAGCCACTGTGTCACTTGCAGATCCGTCACCAACCATACACTGCTATCTGGTCCCTCAATATTAAACAGCAGGCCTCTTGCCAGTCAAAAAATGCTACTTACTGCATTTCTTGTCTGAAGTGTCCAGCAAACTACATCAGTAAAATGGAGATGGCTAGCAGGCTGTTTCAGGGAGCACATCCCAGCTATTAAAATCCCAGCCTATTGTAGAACACTTCACATCCCTTGATCATAACCACACTACTGATCCCTCTGTTTGTGTCTATTTATAGGGCTCCAAAGACACTTTTCAAAGAAAAAAAAAAAAAAAAAAAAAAATCAGAAGAGGCCCATTCTCACCCTGGCATAACTTATTTCTCCAGGTTTTAATGACCGACTATGATCCCCCCACAACCCCCGTCTTCTTTAAGGCAGCTTTTCCACACCTACTCTCACCATTTCTCCTTTCATCTGCCCTGGCTTTGGTTCCTCCTACTGTATATATGTTATTGACTCTTTCCTCTTCAGTTGCACACCTGATGAAGGCAACACAGCCAATAAGTTGTATCTTTAACCTTTTTTACTTTTCAGCATGGAAATAACCTTTAACCTTTTCTTTCAATCAGCATTAATTTGCATAAAGCTAAATGAAAAAGCAACAAAAAAAGAAGGCGCAGCTCAGGTGATACTCACCACTCGTTTTTCCCTGAAGTCAATTCCAACTGTGGTGATGAATTTGGGGTTAAATTTATTATCCGTGTATCTGTAGAGAAAAGTGGTCTTCCCAACTCCTGAATCCCCCAGAGCCAGGAGCTTGATAAGATAGTCGTAGTCCCCATCAGTCATAGTGCTGATTTCGCTGAACCTGTGTGAGCAATGAAAAATAAGACATCCTCAGTAAGCTGTATTTAAGGATTGATCATTAATGCCCATCAGCATCCTCTCCCCTGTGAAATGTGGTGCAGCACTGAATTGGAGATGGTTGGGAAAATCATTGCCTGCTAAACTGTAAGCTTGGGCTTTAAAGACGCTTACTGTAAATTGGACAGCATTTCTACATGTTGTGGTTCTAATGAAAAATGTGTCCATAGAAGACTCTAGGAAAAAGATTCACAGTCCACTAAAAGAAACAACCTTGTGCTTCACAGTACCCACCACCATCCCAAAACGGTTTATAAAGGACAGCAATGCAGTACATCCATCTCTTTACTGAAATGGCTTATTGAAAATGAGGGTTGCAGGAGGCTGAATTGGGCTGAAGGTAGGATCATTTTCAACCCTTACATACTGTTCATATTTCATGCCTCAAAGGTATGGTCTGTGCCAAAAATTACCTCATAGGAAGTGTCAAGACTGAATTTTGGACTACAGAGAATATTAATAATAATAATAATAATAATAATACTACATTATTAGCATTTTAGCATTTAATAGGTGCCTTTCTTAAAACTCAAGGTCACCTTACAATGAAATTAAACAACATTTATAAAATAAAAACCAAAAAGACCGATAAATCAAAAAGCAATAAGGTACAGAGGTAGTAGCAAACATACAAAGAGAACAGGCAGTAACCGTGTTAAATTCATAATTGGCATGCCAGTTTGAAAAGATAAGTTTTGAGGGCAGTTTTAAAATGTGTTATTGAATTGAGTTGACGAATATGAGAAGGAAGAGAATTCCAGACTTGAGGAGCGCTATGAGAGACGTTCAATCTCCCATTGAACAGAGTTTGATGTGTGGAACAGAAAGTAGAGCTGCAGATGAGGAGGGAGAGGGAGTGTAAGTCTGTAGGAGATCAGTGAGGTAGGGAGGAGTGAGGTTGTGGAGAGCTTTAAATGTTAACAGCAGTATTTATTGTATTCAGTAGTAAGAAGGGAGCCTAAATGTAATGAATGACCCAAAATGTTGAAAAGGTAAGCAGTTAACGGCCAGAGGTTTACATTAAAAGTTTAAGTTAGCAAAAACTGAAAAAGCAAATATCAGAATATTACAAACGGGCCTTCTTAAGGGAACAACTAATAGGTTACAAGTTACAGATGTTCTGCAGAAATTAAAGTAAATTTAGCCTTGTAAGTTGAAGCAAACAATTTTCACAGGTGTCCCAACTTCTGCTGATTACTTAAAAATCCTCAGTCTTAAAGCAGACTGGGTTACTACACCCACTGATGTACTACTTGGACAGTATTACAGTAATAATGGCAAGATAATGGCAATTAACAAATGAAATGAGACAGTGTCAGTGAGTACAGTGGTGGCCCACACAATCCAAAGTCAATTAGAAATCGGAAGAGGACTGGCAGGCCCAAAGTCACAACCCAATCAGATAACAAGTGTCTGGGGGCCTCACACACACGTGTGATCTAAAGCAGATTACTTATGCTGCTAGCGCTCCACTTTAGCAATGCACAGCCCTTTCCTAGTCAGATATACAGTGGTACTTTGGTATACGTCCGCTTTGGAATAAGTCCAACTTGGTATACGTCCCGTTTGGACGTGAAAAAGTTTGCTTGGTATACGACCTTTGTTTGGAATACGACTCGTGTGCTAGAACACTGTGCGCTACCCTTGTTTACCTCTCTCGAGACAAAGCCACGACTGCCCACGAGCGCCAGTACGCCAGTTGCTAGCATTCAGTGAACAACCTGCATGCTACCCTTGTTTACCTCTCTTGAGACAAAGCCACGACTGCCCATGAGCATCAGTAAGTACTATAACTCGCTGTGAATTTTCACATGATTTTGCATTTTTTTGCGTAAATTTGAATTGATTGTTGAAAAGTATGAAGGTGGCATGCGTATCCGGGACTTGACTGCTGCATACCGTATGCCGAGAACGACGGTATCTACAATTGTGAAAAACAAAGACGTTATTAAAAAGTAAAATGAGGTTAAATTTTCATTTATTTCATCTAATTGCTTTTGTATTTATGTATTTTATTATTAAGCAGTGTTTAAATTATTTTATACAACCCCGTCAATGTATAATATGCCAATAACAATAGGATTTTTTTTCATGGGAACGGATTAATCATTTTCACTTTATTTCTTATGGGAAAAATTTGTTTGGTATATGTCCTGTTTGGTATAAGTCAAAGAATCTGGAACAGATTAAGGACGTATACCGAGGTACCACTGTACATCCATTTATTTCTAAATCCGCTTATTCTAAGGCTTTTCTTTACTGACTTAATCAGGTGCAAGACAATGCAACCTTTGAGGGGATGCCACTTCTAGCACCTAATTCAAATTTAAATTTTACTTAATGGTATACCACTTTTAATTTTTGTGAGCTGCAATAAAGTTATTCTGACCAAAAAATGATAATAAAATAGAAAAAATGTCTACTGGTCACATAATAGCAAGGTAAATAAGGTTAAATTATAGAAATGTCACTGACTGTATGGAATTTGCAAGTTCTCCAAGGGTCTTTAAGGTTTGCTTTCTGAGATCACCCATATTCTTGTAAAGTTAAAAACAGGCCACTGTCTGTTTGTATGGAGTCCACACCTTCTCCTTAAGTCTATGTAGATTGTTCTCTGAGGGCTTCGATATTCCTCCCATATCCCAAAGGGAAGTGTATCAGGCTAACTGGCAACCTGTAGGGGTGAGTATGTATGTGCACATGCATGTGACAGAGGGACAGTCCATTATAAGTTGGTTTCTGCAGTGCATTCAATGCTGCCAGGACAGGTTTGTGTTCAGTAAGCAGTGGCGTCAAAGTGGGTGCTTCAGAGACTTAACACCCCAATATATTGTGTTTAGTCTGCGATTTATTTGTCTGACTTGTGTATTTTTTTTGTACACATATAAACCCTAAGTTAGTAGCACCCAACTGCCTCAACACACCGCTTCTATGTGTATGGCAGCAAAGTTGTAACCACGCTCTCCAGTAGAAGTATAAAAACTCTCTGGCTAAAGAGTTATGTAAAACTATAAACTGTACAGTATATAAACTATAAAACTGTATAAACCTCATTGCAAGTAGGAACAAGATGCTAACAAAGGAGCTCAGATACCATCAAAACCAAAAACATGTCCCTGTCATTAAGCAGATGAAATGGTGGATTTCCAAAGAGAAATTTTCTTTTAAAATCCAGTTTGTATAAAGAACACAGTGCCAAAATGGCAAGCAGCAGGTGCCAATAGCCATGCTAGGCACAGTGTGGCACTATTTGCAATACAGCCTAACACACATGCATACATTTGCCACACAGGGCATTCAACAGATGGATGATACATAAGATTAACCTCTATAATGTTTCATTTTGTTTTACAAAGTAATTCAGTGTATCAGCAGCAAAAATGTTGGGCATGTAACGCTTACTTTATCCAAAATATAAAGTAAAAATATAAACAGAATGAGTTTACAATTAACAAACGTGACAACACCACTGAAAACAGTTGTTGTGTGGGCTTCTCAAAAGCTCCACACACGAGAGCTCTTCACACACAGTGTGACTCATGCAGATTTTGAGCTACAGTATGGCATAATGGCTGGGGCACTGGACTTTAAAATCACCATGGCAGCCATTCAATTCCTGCTTGTGTCGTGTAACAGGCCTGTGCTCCAGATCAAATGAGTCCTTGCACTCCTGAGCCATTTGTTGTACTTAAAGAGCCTGGTCTCAGAGGCTGCATCCCAGATGTCTATGCTGTCCTGAATGATCAGATGGTCCTGTACATTCCCTTGTATGTGCCCTCTAGCAACCAGGAGGTGATGCTGCTTCTGGCATTCCAATCTTAGTCTCACTATCTTTATAAAAAAGAGGTTTAAAAGGTTCCTGTCCATAGCCAGGCCTTCTGCCCACTAGCATTGTTGGGGAGCGTTGCATGCTTCCCACCAGGTTATCTCTCTCCCTCTCAATATGTTTCCCTGTAAAGCCCTGATATCCACAACTATGGGCACCTATCCCTGTTGTTACATCTTGTATTTCATGAGCCAAGCTGGATAGAGAAAGTGAGGAGGCAAACAAGACTTTAATGTGCAAAAAGAGAACAATGTTTCTTAGAAACGAACATGAGGAATAAAAGTGTGATAGTGCATCCAAAAGAATAACTACCTAAATCTTCAAAAAAATAATCCCCATCAAAGAAATGTCTTCCAGAGTGCAATAATACAGTGCATCCGGAAAGTACTCACAGCGCTTCACTTTACCCACATTTTGTTATGTTACAGTCTTATTCCAAAATGGATTAAATTAACTTTTTTCCTTAGAATTCTACACACGACACCACATAATGACAACGTGAAAAAAGTCTGTAGATACTTTTAAAAAACAAATAATTCATCCACAATGTACTCCCTTTCCCACTACAAGGGCAGCGGAACAAAGTCTACAGCATCCTGGTCTGCCACCTTCATTGGTAACTGCTGACCATCTGGCTGCAAGTCTGCAGCATCCAGACCTACCACTTCCATCAGTACCCCCTGATCATCCTGAGACAAGTCCACAACATCCAGACCTGCCCAGAAATGATCACATCACCTCCGCTGACAAAGACATCAGTAATCTCCTCCAGCTCTGCCCTCTCAACACCAATGCCAGAAGGCTCTGGACCAATATTCACTCTCTTTATGGGGACCCTCCATTCTCCTCTGCAAGACATTCAGTAGGCTAATTCTGCTGCACCACAGAACTTTACGAAGGCCATTGGTCCTGCTCCCTCATGCAGCTCAGCAGAGTCGATTCTGTCCATGCTGACAACCTCGACAAGGAATACATCCCAAACGGTTTCCTTGATTCGAGCTTTCTCTTTTCCTTTTCCTTTTTCCCCCGTCTCTTTATTTTGTTCTTCTTCCCCTAGCACTTAACCCTGCCAGCTTTTAAATTGAGGAAACCCCAGCTTACCACCACTTCCACCGTAATTAACTAATAACCGTGATAGCACATGCGAGCCACCTTTCCATAAAGGTTACTCCACCAGGAAGTGCTCTAAAACCCCTAAAATCAGTTAAATAATTTAACCTATTAAACCACTCCGTGATACAACTTGTCACATGTCCCTACTTACTGCATTTTCAGGGTACAGAGAACACATGCAGAGTATTCTGCCATCTGTTAGACCTCAACTGGTGCCCATGTGGCTCTCTCGTTTGGAAGCTTTACATGGAACATTGCCCTGTGGACCCCTTGTCCCAGAATGTCTCCTCCCTACAGTCTGAAAATTATTAGTAGTCAATTTAAAGTAACCATTTTTCTGCTTTCACTAAGAAACAAAAACTAATTTGACTCTATTTTTATCTGCTCACTAACTGCAGTCTTCATCGTACATCAAGAAGCGGCTTATCTATGCATTTCCTTTTCTGCCCTCTTGAGCATTTTTAGCCTTTAGACTGCTGTTACTTGCAATCAGATGGTGAAAGCAGAAATGAACAGTATGATGCTCTATATCTCAGAACCACAATTTCCCACACATTGGCCTTCTGATGATTTGGTCTGATAAGAGTCACTGAGCTACGGTGGTAAAGGCAGCTGTTCACTGACGCCTTAGATAATAAATGCTCATTGGGCTTCTTCTAACTCTGAGACCAAAATCAAGCCTGCAGCTCTGTAGACATCTGCACTATGTTCTCAGCAGACTGCTCTTTCTCTATATCAGTTTGAGAGGTTTCAATAATTCAAATCTAGATTCAAGAGTCATTATTTGGCTAATCCCTTTCAAAAATGACTTTGATACCTTTAACCTGTGTCACTCCAAATACTGAATCTAAGTCATCCTCAACCTTTACCTCATCCTTAAACAGGGAAGAATGCTCAGGCACAAACTTTAGTCCCAGCTCTTCTCAGTATGTCACCAAGTGATCTTTCTTTTTCTAATCATAAACTTCTCCTTCCCTTAACCTCACACCACAGGGTGCCAGGTAAGCAATGGTCAAACCGGTACTGACACTAATGAAACTAGAAACCAAGCCTTTGAAAAAAATGTTGTCTTAAAGTTTGCTTGTCTTGTTTAATTGTCTCACTTTTTTAAGCACAGGTTTAGTTGTAGCTTCTTACTTGCACACGTTACACATACAAGGTGGAGCAGGGTGTGAGAGCCAACTATTCAGTCATGCGAGCTTCTGACACTTTGTAATGCTGGTTTTCAGAGGAGTGACAAACACCCTGAGAACACTGAATGCTTAGTGAAAGGTGGAGATATCATGGAGTCTAATCACTCAAATAAAAAAAGCTCTTTTGAAACGTTTGGTAAAAAGCATTTAAGCACATCCTTTCAAAGACAGAAAATGATGTAGCCAAGGCAAAGTTGGGCCAAAATTGGCACTACTGGTAATCCATTATCTACACCTGCCAGGCTTACTTGGGGTCACAGGATGAGGAGAAAATGACAGGGTGGCAACAGAAACCATTTGAGATGTGTTTGCCAACTGCATGTAAATGCTACTTCAGTGTTACAAGTCAATGCCATCATCCACCCATCTAGTGATCCCACTTTAGCCAAATTAAGAGTCATGAGGAGTTGGAGTCCATCCCAAAAGCAACAAGCACTAAAAAACAAACTTGGAAAACACAAGGCATACTCAAACTGAGACATGTTGAGGATGCTAGTCAGTTCAGTATATATTTCATTGGGTACTGGGGAGAAGAAAAGAATAAGACAGGTGCAAAAACATCTTATAAACTCAAGGAGGAAATGCAAACCTGGTTAATGGAGCAGCATCTTTGTCAGAGCTCGATCATGCCATATGCCTAATATTACAGCATGAAGACCCATCTTCTCAGGTCTGTCACTGGATATAGTGGGTTTAGAAACTAGAGAGGAGGATGCTTAAAAACGAGTGGGGTCACAAAACCAGAATTTTTATATCCTATACAAATACAAGTGAAATATTACGATACTTGAAACCTATTCAATACCACAGCAAAAACACAAATCATTCAACAGCTTTTTATTACAAGTATCTCCACTATTCAAGTGAACAGTATTGTGCTTTTTTCTATTACAGAATATAACAAAAAATATACAAACAACTAACAAATTACAATATTTTTAAAATTTTGGTGTATCCATCATTATAAGGAATGAGAACATCATTGACTACATGATTTATCTTATCAAGTGCATATACTCAATTTATTTTCTGACATTTTCTCTTCAGTAACTGAAAAATATTGCTTATAATCAAGACTAAATCAAAATAAAAATTAATAAATTATCATATCACTACTGTGAATTCCAAGATAATCCAGGATAGTTTTGTTTAAACAAACTCTTTAGCTTTTAGAAAACATGTTAGTAAAACAGTTTTAGTTTGTTAGAGAACCCCTCTCTTAGGTTTGTAAATTTACTATAGTAAGGTTTATATTTTCATCATTAGCTGGTTAAAAACTTACTAAAGAGTAACATTTAATGAATGAGTCAAACTAATTCAGATATCAAATGTCATAAACTCCTGGTGCTTTAATTGTCCAAATGTTGACCTTGATTTGTCCAAATCTTTGGGCTTCCAATCCTGTCAGTCTTATAATACTCCATTCTTGTTGTGCTGTTTTACTACGAAAAGCCCATTTGAATGTGCGTGCGCATGTGTGTTTCAGCTTTTCTATAAGTACCATTTCCACCATTGTGTACAAAATTCTCCAGCCTCAAACACAAAGCATTTCCAAACATTTATTATTATTTTTTTTAACATGTGCTGCTAATGTGGTACTGTATATCACCACCATTGTGAGCCATTCTTAGATTGTATAGGCCCTGGATCTCTGGACCTGAGAGTGAAATGTTTCTTCGGTGGCTGAGCATTTTTCAAAATGGGCAGAACTTGAGCTGTAGAAGCCTTGGATGTGGACTCTGGCCTTGAGCTGGTAGACTGTGTGGCAGACGAATTACCTCTGATTCCAGGTGAGCAGAGCTGCACGCCACCTCTAAAGACTCAAGTGTCATAGCGGAGTAGCCACTGAATGGCCACTCTCCACCAGTCTGTCGTAAAATGCCATTCCTCTGTCTCCCCCTTGTCATCACAGTATGTAGTTTTTCCTCACTTTGTTTCTAATGCATTATTGTGTCTTCTGAAGTAATTCATCTACTTGCAGTCACATACAGTGCGATACAGCATTTCACTCAGTACTACTGATATTATAAAAAAGCTAGTACTGTTTGATACATTTTTGGGATTTTGGTACCAACTTGGTTCTTGTGACATCCCTACTTAAAACTATGCAATGGACTAGCATCACATTCTGAGGTAGTTAATCTTAAGCACAAACCTGTAGGCATACACTCAAGTTCCCTATGAACCTGTAATGGAAAAGGCAAGCTTGGAAACTGGTTGGATTTTCAAGGTTACAAATTTTTAGAATCTGTATTCGGTCCAGCAATAGTATAGTCCATATTAACAATATCAAATATACACTCACCTAAAGGATTATTAGGAACACCTGTTCAATTTCTCATTAATGCAATTATCTAATCAACCAATCACATGGCAGTTGCTTCAATGCATTTAGGGGTGTGGTCCTGGTCAACACAATCTCCTGAACTCCAAACTGAATGTCAGAATGGGAAAGAAAGGTAATTTAAGCAATTTTGAGCGTGGCATGGTTGTTGGTGCCAGACGGGCCGGTCTGAGTATTTCACAATCTGCTCAGTTACTGGGATTTTCACGCACAACCATTTCTAGGGTTTACAAAGAATGGTGTGAAAAGGGAAAAAGATCCAGTATGCGCCAGTCCTGTGGGCGAAAATGCCTTGTTGATGCTAGAGGTCAGAGGAGAATGGGCCGACTGATTCAAGCTGATAGAAGAGCAACTTTGACTGAAATAACCACTCGTTACAACCGAGGTATGCAGCAAAGCATTTGTGAAGCCACAACACGCACAACCTTGAGGCAGATGGGCTACAACAGCAGAAGACCCCACCGGGTACCACTCATCTCCACTACAAATAGGAAAAAGAGGCTACAATTTGCACGAGCTCACCAAAATTGGACAGTTGAAGACTGGAAAAATGTTGCCTGGTCTGATGAGTCTCGATTTCTGTTGAGACATTCAAATGGTAGAGTCAGAATTTGGCGTAAACAGAATGAGAACATGGATCCATCATGCCTTGTTACCACTGTGCAGGCTGGTGGTGTAATGGTGTGGGGGATGTTTTCTTGGCACACTTTAGGCCCCTTAGTGCCAATTGGGCATCGTTTAAATGCCACGGGCTACCTGAGCATTGTTTCTGACCATGTCCATCCCTTCATGACCACCATGTACCCATCCTCTGATGGCTACTTCCAGCAGGATAATGCACCATGTCACAAAGCTCGAATCATTTCAAATTGGTTTCTTGAACATGACAATGAGTTCACTGTACTAAAATGGCCCCCACAGTCACCAGATCTCAACCCAATAGAGCATCTTTGGGATGTGGTGGAACGGAAGCTTCGTGCCCTGGATGTGCATCCCACAAATCTCCATCAACTGCAAGATGCTACCCTATCAATATGGGCCAACATTTCTAAAGAATGCTTTCAGCACCTTGTTGAATCAATGCCACGTAGAATTAAGGCAGTTCTGAAGGCGAAAGGGGGTCAAACACCGTATTAGTATGGTGTTCCTAATAATCCTTTAGGCGAGTGTATACGTACAGTATATATCTATTATATCAAAAAATCTTGGGACGAGACTTTTCAAAAGATCACGTCTCGTAGTTGGAAAAGACAGTCAGACAGAGAGACTTTCACATCCCACGAGACAGGCACATCACATCATCCTTACAACCTTTGTAAGCCAGTCCCTTGATACACATGCAGTGCAGGTTAAAGATAATGGAAGTAGGAAAATTTGAAAGTCTCACAAAAATGAGTGAAAAGATCACATTAGCACAAACAAACGGAAAATATTACTCAATGAAATAATGGAAAAGCGAAAAGAGAGATCACAGTGTTTGAGGACAAAAGGACAGGTGCTGTACAGGATTTTAAATGTTCTAAACACCGCCGAAATGCCAATCACACGGAATGGAAGCAGCAGCAAGCCAGTAGCTGATCGAGCACAAAGGAGGTAAAAAAAAAAAAAAAACAAGTGTTACTTGTTTCCCAATGTATCACCGTTTAAGAGGGGTTTCAGAGGAGTGACCATGTCACCTTGGTGTGCATTCAGCCACACTCTTCACAACGACGTGTAACACTGGCGGGGGAAGGGAGGGAAGGGGTAGGCGAGTGAAGTGAAGATTACATGGCAAAACAGCAGCAGCAAGCCAACAGCTGATCGAGCAAAGAGGAGTTTTTTAAAAAAAAAAAAAAAAAAAAAAAAAACGCATTTGTATCCCATTTTATTACCGTTTAAGCGTGGTTTTGGAGGAGCACACGCGTCTCCTTGGGGTGCGTTTAGCCCCCCTCTTCAAAATGGCGCGAAGCACAGGCAGGGAGGGGAAAGGGGTTAGCGAGCGAAGTGAGAGGCGAAGAACCTTAGTATATATTAAAAAAAAAATAAAAGAATAAAAGCAGAAACCTGTGTGTGTAATATCACAAGTCATAAACAAGGTGCTGATTAGAAAGGCAGTAGATCAGGCTGACTAAGCACAGCAGTTGTGGACTGTAGAGAATTCATAAAGCATCATGATTGGACCTGGATGCCTCAAAGCTGCAGTAGTTCAAATCTGCAGCCATTCTTTATGTATCTTTAAGTATTTTCCTAATTTCCCTCTAACTCTCCACTCTATGTGAATTATCCTCCAAAGATGTGCTGATTAGGTTAACTGTTGACAGCTAATTAGCGCTGTGATGGACATGCAGCCCGTCCAAGGCACATGGTGCTGTTCGAATAGGCTCTGGCCTAGCATTACCCAGAACTGAATTAAGCAGGTCTGACAATATTATGTTATATTAAAGTCGGGTATCCTGTAGTAATGTCAATTCAAATTAGACAAAACGTAGCAGCTTTCACTGAGCAAGTATGAAAAAAAAAAAATGGAACTGAAAAGAAACAATAGAACATAACGCCTTGCATTAGTTCTTTGAATTGTAATGCGTTTGCTTCACACTTAGAAAGTATGTCTGCCATCTGCAAACAATGCCAATGAAATATGAGAGTGCATATTTGGACTATGAATCTATAATTACCTCTTTTTGAAATCATACTGTAAAGCATTGTATTATAAGAATAGAAACTTCTTTGAAGTCACTGAGTAGTGAATGATTGTACTAGACTTGTCAGTTGACTAAGGGTTGCTAGCAGACATCCTGGAGGCAGTGAACTGGCCCAAACAGTTCACAGGAGGAACACCCTTTTCAAAATGAGTCCTGCTAGAAAGGAAGGGTTCATGGTCTTTTCCAAGAAATTTGGAATGTAAGAACATAAGTAATTTAACAAACATGTGGAGACCATTCAGTTCATCAAGCTCATTTGTTTAGCTAATACAGTTAGGTCCATAAATATTTGGACAGAGACGAACTTTTTTCTAATTTTGGTTCTGTACATTACTACAATGAATTTTAAATGAAACAACTCAGATGCAGTTGAAGTGCAGACTTTCATCTTTAATTCAGTGGGCTGAACAAAAAGACTGCACAAAAATGTAAGGGAACTAAAAGTATTTTTTTAACAAAATCCCTTCATTTCAGGGGCACAAAAGTAATTGGACAAATTAAATAACTGGAAATAAAATGTTCATTTCTAATACTTGGTTGAAAACCCTTTGCTGGCAATGACAGCCTGAAGTCTTGAACTCATGGACATCACCAGATGCTGGGTTTCCTCCTTTTTAATGCTCTGGCAGGCCTTTACTGCAGAAGCTTTCAGTTGCTGTTTGTTTGTGGGTCTTTCTGTCCGAAGTTTAGTCTTCAACAAGTGAAATGCACGCTCAGTTGGGTTAAGATCAGGTGACTGACTTGGCCATTCAAGAATTTTCCACTTCTTTGCTTTAATAAACTCCTGGGTTGCTTTGGCTGTATGTTTTGGGTCATTGTCCATCTGTGTCATGAAACGCCGCCCAATCAATTTGACTGCATTTAGCTGGATTTGAGCAGACAGTATGTCTCTGAACACCTCAGAATTCATTCGGCTGCTTCTGTCCTGTGTCACATCATCAATAAACACTAGTGTCCCAGTGCCACTGGCAGCCATGCACGCCCAAGCCATCACACTGCCTCCACCGTGTTTTACAGATGATGTGGTATGCTTTGGATAATGAGCTGTTCCACGCCTTCTCCATACTTTTTTCTTGCCATCATTCAGGTAGAGGTTGATCTTGGTTTCATCTGTCCAAAGAATGTTTTTCCAGAACTGTGCTGGCTTCTTTAGATGTTCTTTAGCAAAGTCCAATCTAGCCTTTCTATTCTTGAGGCTTATGAGTGGCTTGCACCTTGCAGTGCACCCTCTGTATTTACTTTCATGCAGTCTTCTCTTTATGGTAGACTTGGATATCGATACGCCTACCCCCTGAAGAGTGTTGTTCACTTGGTGATCTGTTGTGAAGGGGTTTCTCTTCACCATAGAAATGATTCTGCGATCATCCACCACTGTTGTCTTCCATGGCCGTCCAGGTCTTTTGCGTTGCTGAGTTCATCAGTGCTTGCTTTCTTTCTCAGGATGTACCAAACTGTAGATTTTGCCACTCGTAATATTGTAGCAATTTCTCGGATGGGATTTTTCTGTTTTCACAGCTTAAGGATGGCTTCTTTCACCTGCATGGAGAGCTCCTTTGACCGCATGTTGTCTGTTCACAGCAAAATCTTCCACATGCAAGCAACACACCTCAGATCAACTCCAGGCCTTTTATCTGCTTAATTGATAATGACCTAACGACGGACTTGCCCACACCTGCCCATGAAATAGCCTTTGAGTCAATTGTCCAATTACTTTTGAGCCCCTGAAATGAAGGGATTGGGTTAAAGAAATGCTTTAGGTGCCACACATTTTTATGCAATCATTTTGTTCACCCCACTGAATTAAAGCTGAAAGTCTGCACTTCAACTGCATTGGAGTTGTTTCATTTAAAATTCATTGTGGTAATGTACAGAACCAAAATTAGAAAAAAGGTGTCTGTCCAAATATTTATGGACCTAACTGTAGCTAAGCTCTCCTCCCAATATCTCATCCAGATATTGTACTTCATAAAGGTGGTATTTGAGGCTGAAACCTTGACATGTCTTGATGGCTTGTCCTAGATTCCCATAACTCTTTGAGTAAAGAAGTGCATTCTGGAGTTTCACTTCTAAATACACTTCCCAATGGAAATGGTCTGGAGGTGCTGATGTGGTGCCACCCATAATTTATATTTCCTTATGGGCATAACAGGAATCTCCAGTGAGATGTACGGTTTTCTGTTGAAGGCTGCACTGTTACATGGGACCCTAAAAAGGCACAGCCATGCAGTAGCAGCAAAACTTTTCGGGATCACTCCTGACAGGACTTGCATTCTGATTACATAGTTAATTGCCTGAACCTCAGAAAATAAATAAATGAAAACATTTAATGAAAATCCATTACAGTGGACCAGAAAGACCAAAGTTGGACAGTGAAGGGTCATTACTGGGCCATCTTACCAGACTCATAGGCACCCGGGCAAAGTAGTGCCCAGCTGATAGCAAAAAAGAAACATACATAAGCATGAGAAACAGTGCCCATTGTGCCCATACATGAAGAAAGTCTTGGGTGTCAAAAATGGGGGAGTGATAAAGGCCTGGAAGTGGAATAATAATAAAAACAGTGATAAACTGGTCTGATATACAGCCAGCCTGTCCAAGCTGCAATAACCTTTCTCTGATCAGTCTTTTAAAATTTTGTTCCATTTGTCGCACTTGTGTGGGTCTCTGTGTGTGTGAAAAAAGTTCTCTTAACATACAACACTACCTTTTCAGGAATGTGTTATTTTTACAAAGTCTCAGCTGCACTTTAAGTATGAGGTGTGTCTTGGGAGTGAAACCTAGGGAGTCAACAAGAATGTTGCAACTTTTAGTTAATGAGGGTGGTGAACACAAGACAGGTGTGTAAACACAAAGTGAAAAAAATAAAATAAAAATCAAATAGAATTTGATTATGTGAACAAAGCCATAAAATTTGGCTCTGAAATAGACATACGAGTTTTAAAGAAACAAGGGGAGTCCAAAGGAAAATCTTATCTTTACCTGATGCATATGGCTACTGTAATGCTAACCCTGGTGCAGGAACGCGCCACGTAAACTTTTATAGCAGGCACCATTATCCCTCACGGTGTTCACACCTTAATTTCAATCGTTATGCCTGAGGATTACATAGCTTTCAGAAATGCTGAATTCTAAGTCTGCACAATGGTACAAGTAGTTAGTATCAGTGGCCCAGACCTTCATAGACCTAGGAAGGACTCCTGGCCCCATCACTGTCTCTCTTGAGTTTACATGTTCTCCTTATATATTTAGGCTGGGTGGTGCAAACTATGTCAGCATGGTGAACATGTTTTCTCATTTCTGTCTCGACCCAGTGGTGCTGCGATTGGCTTCATATCCCTGGTAAATGCAGATTCAGAATTTTTTTTTTCTTTTTACTTGATATACAGATTTGTCAATTAAATCCTAAAGTCAAACTGCTCCGTTGTTCTACAAAATGTTTTTTTTTTTGAGAAAGTACACCAAAAATGTTTAACAAGCTATTGGGCAGCATTTGGAAAACCAACGTTATGGTGCAGTTTGGCATAAAAGCGTGGCTGTAGTCGCTGTACCTTAGACTGATGGAAGTTGCTTGACATAGGATCATAAGACGGGGAAAGCAGGAGGACCCTATTGGTGGAGGCCACATATAAAAATGTCTTTCTTTGGACCTCTATTGGGGGTTTAGTCCCATTTCATTTACCTTTTAATAGTGTTTGGGGTGGGGGGTCCAGTTCTAAAGGCCAGGGATTTGCTTAAAGTGAGCAGACAGTAAGTAGTGTTTTCTAGGGGCCTGCAAATTTAAAATACAGGCTCAAGGGTAAAGTGGGACTGGATGCTGTCAGAGGGTTGCCAGCAACTTTAAAGAGCATTTCCACTCTGGGGTCGCATGGCATAAACAATAATCTGTCGAACTCTAGAGTTAGGGTCAAAAGAAATAATAAAGCATGTATGTTTTTCGCATTTGTAAGAATTTTGGCTTATACAGGAAAAAGAAAATGTAGAAAAGGTTGGAATATGCAAGATTAAAAGAGAAACAGAAAAAGACTTTTTAATGTCAAAGTTATGACAGATCTCTGCCAAGTGGTTTAAGTGATATACAAACAATAAACACTAAATAATTGAGCCAGTACATAGTGGATGCATCTGTGGCAACCTATGACAGCCTTGGGTCTCTGTGCACAAGTCTCTATCATCTGGACATTTCGGTAGCTATATAACACACTTAAATCATCACTGGTGCAGGAAATTGGTTTTAAAAGTCACATAATTAGTTAAATGAAGATCACCTGCCTGGGGTTTTAAGCAATTGTTATATAAATGCACCTTATCTGGAAAGTCCAATGTCCGGTGAATTAGTATGGTGGCCTAACCTACACTATGAAGACTAAGAACACTCTGAGCATCTCTGTGAAAAGTACAAGGCAGGGGATGGAGACAAGAATATGTCCAAGTCAATGAACAGTTAAGTCAGTCAGTCATTAACAAATGGGAAGAGTATAGTACAGCTGTAAATCAACATAAAGCAGGCCATCCACAAAAACAAAAAACTAAGGGAGGCCACCAGTCTGAAGGAGTATCAAGCTACAGTGGCTGGGACTAGAGATACTGTGCAGACTATAAATATTGCCCGGGTTCTGAAGAGTGGCAAAGAGAAGGCTACTGGTAAAAATAAATAAATAAATAAATAAAAATAAATAAATAAATAAAGTAAATTAGCCAACCCGCGGCTTGGCATACACCGCATAATTATGTATTGATGGGTGAACACTTTCTTAAAGACACAGTTGTCAAAATGGGGTGGGTTTGAGGATACAACTGTAAGTGAATGAAAAGAAGGAACTTTGGAGAGAGCAACATACAATTGTCCGCGACTGAAAACTGGAGGACCGCCGCCGCGCCCCCACCTTCCAGAGCGAGGGACTATTTAGCAGAATTTATTGGAATTAACCAGACAAATCACTCCACCAACTAAGAACGGCCATGCACCAGCACCCACAGAATCGAGATAAAGCTATTAACCTGCCAATCCTCAACGTGTCCGGGCCGGGTGAGGTGTCCCGTGTTGAGTCAAAGTAAGACGCAGGCTCCACTCCTGATGGTGCCCTTCTGTCAATTCCTTTAAGTTTCAGCTTTGCAACCATACTCCCCCCGGAACCCACAGACTTTGGTGTCCCGGTTGGCTGCCCAGCAGGTCATGGGAATAACGCCGCCGGATTGCCAGTCGGCATCGTTTATGGTCGGAACTAAGACAGTATCTGATCGTCTTCGAACCACCGACTTTCGTTCTTGATTAATGAAAACATTCTTGGCAAATGCTTTCGCTC
>JANRMT010062822.1:33950396-34006125 GCA_026402145.1 Polypterus bichir lapradei
CTATATATATATCTATCTTATCAATTTATTTAAAGAGCATCTGTAAAAAGCCAAAAGAACAAATAAAAAGCTCTGTCTATAGCTATCTGGCTGAAACAGTTGCGCAACTTAATATGGGCATACCACTGTTGCCTTGTGCTAAAAAGGACAGCCGTCAGTTGTCTTTACATGCTGCTCTAAAGATTTTAGTACATGCCAAATATGTTTTTGCATGCACTTCATAAATATATTTTTTTTTACTCTAGAAGAAGTAAATGGATATGACTGGCAAGTTTTGTTGGGCTGAATGGCCTGTTCTTCTCTAGACTGTTCTAATGTTTAAATATACAGTATATTATAATCTTTAATGTTTCCATGCAGCTATTTTGCATTTTAATTCCGTCTTGGTAGTACACACGGTGAATATAAAAAGGACATGTATAGTGTTTAAAGGATATTAAAGGCATACACCATGAAGATTTTATGCCCTGTTTTTAAAGAGAGTGACCGGGTGGTGCAATGGATAATACTGTAGCCTCAGAGCTCCAAAATATGGAGATTAAATCTGGCCCTGTCAATGTCCGAGTGCAGTTTCCACTCTCTCCTCAGGTCTTTCTTTTCATACCACATCCAAAAAGCATCCAGTTTAAGTTTTTTGGAGGCTTTCTACTGGCTCACTTCTGAATGAGCGCGGATTTTCTAAATATATGCACGTGTCCCGTGATGGACTGATGTCATCTCCAGCAGATCTTCTTGCCTTGTGCTTGGTTCTGTGACTCTAAATTTGATTAAATACATTCAGTAAACATTGCAGGTTTAATAAGATATACATTTCTGACTTTTCCCTCCTTCTGCCATGTGGTTATTTTAGTCCAAAAGAGGAGCCAGAATGCCCGTTTTTCCAAGACCAATTCTCCAGAACTCTAAAAACATTTAAGAAAATTTTCTGTGTTAAGTAGTTTTAATATGAAAATGTTCACAACATCCTACTGTAAAATTGGCAGATTAATGACTTTCATAAATTTTTCATTGTAAATGAAGGTTGTATTGAGTGAAGCAGAGAGCAATCATGCGGTTTTAAGGGTCAGAAGCCACTTCGCGTTTCATCACATTTTCCCTCTCAGAAATTACAGGAGGCGGTTTATCCAAGTGTGGGATACCCCTTTTAATGGGGTTATGTTCAGAATTTCTTAAAAAACTGCAAATCTCAAAGAATGCCTTAAGCATAAGTAAAGTATCCTAGATAAGTACAGTAGATTATGCAGCAGTGGAAACAATTACTGTATGTAGTAAAGAAAACACCTAACAAACACAAATTCAGTATGGTATGTTTCATTCAACTCATTTCAACTAATCAGGATGGGTATTCTAGTTTGAGAACATTAAGATGGTTGTGACTGTTCAATTTCCTTCCATTCAAAATGAAAAATAAAATAATTATGGTTGAATAGTAGCAGAACTGTGAAACGTTTTTGACAGGAGCAGAGAGGACTTTAAAGGATAAAGAGATAGACAGAAGTATTAAATAAGTGATGAAAGTAGCTATAAAAGGAGAAGAAAAAAATAGGTTTTCTAAGGAAGAGAACTGAGAAACTACAAAAACTACTCGTTTTTGATCTTACTACAATTTAATTAAAGGCTAACAGAATGTTAGGTTATATAGCACGATGTGTGGAGTACAAGTCCAGTGAGGTTATGCTCAACCTTTATAATGCACTGGTGAGGCCTCATGTGGAGTACTGTGTGCAGTTTTGGTCTCCAGGCTACAAAAAGGACATAGCAGCACTAGAAAAGGTCCAGAGAAGAGCGACTAGGCTGATTCCACGGCTACAGTGGTTGAATTATGAGGAATGATTAAAAGAGCTGAGCCTATACAGTTTAAGCAAAAGAAAATTAAGAGGTGACATGATTGAAGTGTTTAAAATTATGAAGGGAATTAGTACAGTGGATCAAAACTGTTATTTTAAAATGAGTTCATCAAGAACACGGAGACACAGTTGGAAACTTGCTAAGGGCAAATTTTGCACAAACATTAAGAAGTTTTTCTTTACACAAAGAATGATAGACACTTGGAATAAGCTACCAAGTGTGGTAGACAGTAAGACGTTAGGGACTTTCGAAACTCGACTTAATGTTTTTTTGGAAAAAATAAGTGGATAGGACTGGTGAGCTTTGTTGGGCTGAAAGGTCTGTTCTTGTCTTGGTTGTTCTAATGCTCTAATTGGAGTCTCATTCTCATGCTTTTAATTATGAGAGTTGTTTAATTGGGTTCTTTCCCATTCTGTTACTCATTTTAACTATGTAACTAATACTGATTAATTATTGCAAATAATTACGCCAGCTCTCCATTTATAAATCAGCTAGCCAAAGTACCCAACATTGTCCAAGTTTAATTGTAAAATGGGTTAAGGAAAGAAAGCAAAAGATTTATGTTGTTTTTTATGGGGCCAACTGGATTTCATAATTGTGGCAACTCTTGCTGGGTTGTAACCATGAATGCTGTCATGTCCGATTAGTATTCTTAATTCAAGGCAAGGCAATTTGTATTTCTTAAATTAGGTTGAGAAACCTTTGATTCTCCTTTCCGTTCTGCTGCAATTCTACTCTCGAACAAATCTCCTCCAGCACCCCCGTGTAAAAGTGTAAGAAACTCCTTTTTTATATTAAAGTAGATAGAAGCAGCATGAGGTGTTGCTCAAGTAAGTAATGTTAAGCTCTGGCCATTTTGTGTGCCCGTCTGGCTTCAGTTGGTTTGGATGTTTCACTTGTTCTGAGCCAGCAGGTGGCACTGGAGTGCAAACTGTAGCACACAGGGAAAAAACACCAGGTATCAAGGTACTTATGGCTGCACTAATAACGCAAGGAAACCCACGTGAGTAATCAAACACCACGACGCCAATTGCCTAAAATATTATGGTGTCCTAATATGGGAGGACTGTGTAGACAAAGTGTTGTCATTTTTAACTGGCACAAGAAAGCATGAGCATGTTACCCCGATTTTGGCTTCCCTTCACTGGCTCCCAGTTCATTTTCGAATCCATTTTAAGATCCTTGTATTTTTAAATCCTTTAATGGTTGTGCACCATTTTATTTGTTTGAACTACTGCACCCTTATGTACCATCTCGCTCTCTCAGGCCAGCAGACCAGATGCTTTGACATGTTCCTAAGGCACGATGCACACTCCGAGGTGATCGGGCTTTTTCAGTTGCAGCCCCAAAACTCTGGAATGTTTTGCCGTTGCATGTTAGGCAGGCTCCTTCGCTAGCTGTCTTTAAATCTTATTTAAAAACACACTTTTACTCTCTGGCTTTTAACCCAGTATGATATGCTGGCTATCTGTATACTTTTTATTATGAATCTCTTCAGCTCTTATGTGTTTCTGTTTCATTTATCCTTGGTTATTGTGTGTCTGATATGTTGGGTTTTTATTGTACAGCACTTTAAAAACAACATCAAGGCTGACCAAAGTGCTTTTTAAATAAATAAATAAAATTTCTACATGCAAATACCCTTAAATGAAAGTCTGCAATGTGCACTTTAACCACATCTGAACTGTTTGATTTATAATTTTAAACTGTGGAGCAGAGGGGTAAATCATGGAAAAATGTGTCTTTGTTCCAAACACTATGGAGAGCACTGAAGATATTCATCCTTAAAACGTTTGATTTTTGCAAGTAATGGTTAGAGATTCATTTTATATGGGAATACTGTGCTGCAATTTTCTTTGAATGAAAAAATAACTGATAAAATAATTGAAAAAGAAATAAAAAAAAAACAGATTTTATAGTTTGTTGTATCAGATATGAAAGATGTTGAAGGAATTGTAAAATGAAGTACTTTAATGTAAGCAACGTTAATGAAGACACGCAGATGGATTAGCTTTATGCCTAACTTTACACATTCGCTGGTCCACTCTGGGACTGAGCGCCTCAAGAAGTGTTCAAAGAAGTATTTTTGCAGAAGCATTTAAGCTGCACTGAGCTTTTTTGAATCTAGGACAAGTTCTGTGCGTTATGTTTTTCATGTTCTATTGACGTTGCTCTCCCAAAACTGATTCTTCTGATAGAAAACAGATCACTAGAACTATAAAAATATATATGCAATAATTTCACATAGTTTGAATGTATTGGAAGAATGTTAAAAAAAAATTGAAATATTTATCTTTATTACCAATTTTGAAGTTTCTTTCAGGTTTTGGATGCTCCCCAAATCAAGGTACTGCAGCTTTGAGGACAGATGTTGCATTTTTCGTTTGAAAGCATTAACTGAGCTAATCATATTAACCATGGTTTTCTCTTTTCCTTGCAGCTGTAAATTAAGCTCATTCAACATGTTGGTCAGATCGGGAAAAAATGCCAAGTCTAGCGGCCATTGATCGTTATTAAGTTGCTTGTATTCTGTATGTTTAATGACAAGGAGAAAGTCCTTTTTCTCTGGCCAGGGGTCTTCAAATCTCAACAGGAATTTCTCCCTAGCCATCTACCTCAACGAAGGCATCTTTTATTATGTCTCCATCTTGGAAGGACTTCTTATGCTTAATGATCGAGAGACTCACTCAGAATGACGCTTTGGTGTGTCTGCCTTTGCTTTTGAATTCAGCCGAGTGAAAAATGACAGCTGTCCGATTAACTGCAATTTTAGTTCCCTCTCCTTTTTCATTCTCAGATCGCTTTTCAGAAAGGAAGCCGGTTTCATAGTTTTTATGAACAGTTTGAAAGTGACTTTCCACATTTTCCTTCTTTGGAATAGCAATGATAGATTGACAGATCAGACAAACGCACTTCAGTTGTGACATTGTGAGAGAAAAAAATCCTCTTCCAATTCCACATTCAGCCCATAACCAACACATTTTATTTTTTAAATCCCTTCTTTAGCCGATATAAATTGGAAGGCTAACTAGATCACTTAGACAGCCGGAGTTTTGCAGTAGCTCGCTCGTTTGATCGTGCGTGCGGGATGACCAGTGTGTTAGAAGAAAAGAGATCTCAGACTGGCCGCTCTATATGTCAATCAAGTGGCAAATGGCCTAGGGAGGATATATGATAGACTAACATTTAAAACAAAATTTTTTTGAATGCAACGCAATCTACCTGCATGATCGACGTACTGGGCACCCTGTCCTGGACAGTCCTCACATACTCACAGGTACTCCCCTCTCTCTCTCTCTCATGCACGTCCAGACCTACTGACGTGGTACTCTATTATAAGCCTTCTTCAAATCAACAAACACCATGCATACTTCTTCCTGGTTTCCTTAATGCTTCTCTATGAGCCGTCTCAATAAAGCACTGCATCACTTGTTCATCACCCTGGCATGAAACCAAAATTGCGCCTCTCTTATGGTGGTCTCTTTCCTAAGCCTTCTTTCTATAACCCTTTTCCAAATTTTAGCTGTGGGTGACATCAGCTTTATGCTTCTATAGTTTCCACAATCCTGAATATCGTCCTTCTCCTTATACGCGTAAATGGGTACAATCACGCTGTTCCTCCACTCCTCCCCTGTACACAGACCTTCTACCTTTGATCCCACAACACACCTACTACATCTTCTCTTAAATTCTTCCACTCTACTGCTGGTATTTCATCCAGTCTTGTTGCCTTTCCATTTTTCTTTCTTTTCAGTGGGTCCTTTATTCTCAAACCACTGAAAAATAAAAACAGATGCACACAGTTTCCATGTTATGTCTGGCTCCTTTTCTTATTGATAAACAAACCTCTGCTTGCGTTTCTTTTAACTTTCCTTGTTACTCGGCCCTCTGTTCCATTGTTTCAATCTGACCTTTTCATGACAATCCCTTTTCCAAATGGGTCACAATCCACTTCAGTCCAATACAGAACCACAGAGAACCTGAGTAGCATCTCACACAATCCAGGGACCAACTCACATCAAATCGTAACAAGTAGGTTTTAAATATTTTGTAGTATTTTTATTTAGTCATTATATCTACTGTGTGTTAATTATGATATGACACTACAGTATGAGACGATTTTTGCACTTTGCCTAAAAAAGTTTATATGTGGTTTTGAAAACTGCATGTATCTGTTTTATGCTTTTATTTTTTTCCCATTGGGCTCAGAATAAAGAAAATTCAAATGTGACTCTGCTGTGAGCCAGTTGCGTGCATAAACTTCACATGTTTAGTCTTTAATCTTCTACCTTAGTGGTGTATATATATATATATATTATATATACACACACACATACCACTACATCCATTATTTCACTCTTTCACCACCTGAACCTGTTTAACTAGTTGGCTTAGGGGTCTGGAGCCGATTCAGATGGCACTGGACCCAACCTTAAGCTCCATTGCAAAGCATGCTTACTCCTAAACCCACTTTCACTCTTACAGGCCCACTTTAGATTTGCCAATTAAACTTACAGGCAAAAAATAAAGTAAAAAATACAGACCCAGGTGCATCACAATTAATTGCCGAGATTGTCAGCTGCCCATGACCTGTGTGCATTTGTAGAGCTATCACCATCTGCTACATGAAACAGGAGAGAGCTGTCTATGCGAGAATTCAGGAGAATCAAGAATCTGTCCATTCGTTCACTTTTAAACCATCTAATCCAATTCAGGACTGGGGAAAGCAAGACAAAGTTTTAACAAAATTTAAAAGGAAAGCAAGTGTACATTATTGTATCTACTGATATAGAACCAGGAAAATAAGTCCTGCAATTAATCACACAATTTCAATTACACGCATGAAAGAGGTGGTGCGGCCTTGTAGGAACTGAGCAAGAAGCAGTTTGATTCTTGCCACATTATTTATGCAGAAGCTACTGTACACTAAAATATTGGGAGGCACAAATCATGCACTACAAACTAACACAGAGGCAAGATAAAAAGGATTTGCCGTAGCAGTGCAGCTGGCACCACAAGTGTTAACCCCTTACATTGTCTACTGGGAACTGGCAGCACTTCTGTGCTGGATACAAATCATGCAGCTCATGCTATTGGTATAGTAGAATACAAAGGCTATAATCCGATGTTCCTAACTTTATTTTCCAACCTGGTAGCCATGCCTTTTTAGCACACGTTCATCAATATCCCCGAAATTTGTACATAAAGAATCATCAGCAAAAGGCAAAATATCAACCACCCAAGCCTTTTACACACTGTTAATAGTTTGTTATACTTATGAATACTTTGAAATCATTCATTACTTTTTTTCCTCCCCAGTGCCTCCTGACTCACTGGTTTGAAAAAAATCCCCACATACCATTCAACTTGTCTTGATGTCTAGGTATGCAAGATCATTTCGAGAGAGAGAGAGAGAGAGAGGTCAGGAGCATGCAATGATACAGCAAGTTAGGCCCTAATTTGGGATCCTGAGGTGGTTCGTTGTGTAGTGGGTGCGCCAAGTGTGGCCATGCAATGAGTGACAACTCGGCACCACCTTAGTTCAAATGGAGTGGAACAGTGCAAACTTTTTTCCCCCCTCATAGTGGCTGAAATGCCAATCCTGCCACCAATCCCTGCAAGTTGGAGGACCTGCTGGCAGGATGCAGGTTAATGACATACCCAGGACAGAGCAATTGCAGGTTAAGGGCCTTGCTCAAGGGCCCAATAGAGTGGATTCACTTAGGCATTTAGGGGATTCGAACCGGCAACCTTCCGATGCCAGTGCAGATCCCTAGCCTCAGAGCCACCAATCTGGCCTAGAAGTGGTAAATCCCAGAAAGCTCAACATCACCTTCCATAATTAGACACCAAGAAAAAGGTGAACAGTATGTGGGAGTTTGCTCGTGCCAGTAACCAGAAAAAAACTGATGTGATTTCAAAGCGTTCATACGCAATTCATATCAACAAAAAGGTTATTCTTATGAATACAATAATGCTTGGCAAATTTTAAAAACAAACCATATCATAACATAAGAGGGTGAAAAATCAAACAGCAGCAGCAGCTTTACAACATAAGCAGAAGAGAGACAAAACTTGGCTGATTAATTTGGCCTTCCAATGTCCAGGAAGAGGGGAGGCTCACCCGTTACTCCAACCATGAAATCAGAGCACAACTGACGTGGTACATGACACACCTCTCTGCTGTAATTATCACCGCTTTGACTTACTGTATTAGGACTTCTATACGATTTGCAGTGTTGGGAACAACCACTAGAGTACGAACGCAAGGGTTTCTAGGTTTTAGTGAATTGTTAATGGCAGAAATAGCACACCACCTTTTCACCAGTTGCCAAACTGTGTATTTTCCAGGTGCACTTGTTTTTGTATATTCTTCCACAAATCCTCAACAAGTCAGCTTGATGAAGCCTTTACAAATATACAGCTCCATGATTGAAATAAGCACTTCCAAAGAATATAGAAAATGCAAAAATAACTGAGAAAAGAAAACAAAAAACATTCATGGGGTCTTCCACCTACAATCCCCTGACTGTTTGCTGCCCCTTAAACCACGTCAAATCAAATCTTGTTTGTCACATACTAATTATACATACAATGCAGCATATACTAAAAATAAACTCCAATAACTGTGCCTTTAAGAATATAAAAGGACAATAACACGACTTTATAAATATCAAAAATCATTAGTGGAAGTTTAAAATATGTGACAAATAATAACTAAATAAATAACTTAATGTAGGAGAGTTAACATCAGAGCTCCTTATTATGTACATGGCTACATTTTTGTGTTCCAACCTGTAGCAGTGCTTTGCTCACCTTCTGTCTTCCATCTCGCTCTTATGTATCATCTTCTCCTACAAGTTCCAGATTTGTAGGACCTCTGGTAAGGATTGGATTTAAACCCCCTGTGTGGGTCACCTCCAAGGTAAAACCAGGGCTCTCTTACGTTACTGGGACATCCAAGTAGAACTCCCACTAGCAGCTCCTACTTGTGTACACTTTTGGGTCTTCTGTCGCACTAAGACAGCCAGGTCTCTCACAGAGTACCTACGCAGCCCACTCTGTTAAAGGAAGAGCACAGTCCAGTACAGATCATGTGTTCGGTTTCTACTCAGTGGGTCAGGTCTAGATGTCTGCTAGGTCACCTGCTTTCTAGTTTCCTAAGGAACAACCTGGTGAAAGTTCTCTTTGTCTTTCTCATTGTTGTGCATGTTCAAGATCTTTGCGTGCCTTTCTCCATCTTGAATGAGACTTTTGACAGCTCAATGCCAAACTGCCAGTGTCGCTTCCCTTGTGATATCTTAGAAGTCAGGCACACCACCCAACATTCTACTGTGCTATACACACTGCTCAATATTAAAATGTTAATCTGATGCCAGATTACTTGACTTTTAGTCAGAGGGGACATCAAACTTGACGACTACCGCTGCTGATCTCGTCACCTGAGCATGTCATATTACATTGCTGGAAATTGCAGGGTATGTCAAATTAGACAAAGTGCCTAATGACTTTCCAGCACAGTTTTACATTTTCAAAGTACTGCAAGGTCGTCCTTTTTTCTGGCAGCCATTAACGTGATGCTGCCTAACAGAGTCGGTTTCTATGTGAAGGCTTTACAAGTACGGGGTTTTCAGCCACAATTTTGGCTTTTTTTTTTTTTTAAATGTTTTCCATTCCATTGTGGCACATAAAACATGCAACATCAAAATTTTTAAATAACAGGATTTGGAAAATGAATAATATATTATAGTAACACACTTCCCTTCACTCCATTAGGTAAACATGTCTAATGAAGAATTACTGAACCATTATAGTCCTACTGGTCACGCGACTAAGAGAATGAATGCATGAAATTGATGAATTAATGAAATATTGTCATATTGCCACAATATTTTGGGATTTTGAGAACTAATAGATGAGTATATAAATGAATAAAACTTCCAATAGCATGCATTGGATTAAGCAGGCTCAGAGAGCAAGGGAGCAACACCTTCTAGTCCTCTTGCTATCCTGTATTTGAGCAGACAAATTCACAAAATGACTATGTGAATGAATTAAATGTTGTAGTCCCCACACTTCCCTCATTGGACTAAGTAGACTTGAAAGACTTAATAGCAAAATTTTAAGGCCGAAGTAAGACTAAGGGGACTGGAATGAATGAATAAACCAAACCCTGGTGTCTCTTTACCCTGGACTTGACTAGAGACCAATGTCGCATTAAGTGATTTCTACAGTTCCTGATCTTGTCACCATACCATGTCAAATTACACGACTGAAATTGCTCGGCGTGTCACATTGGGCAACTGAATGATTACCTTCCAACACAACTGTGCTCACCCTTTTTTGTGACAACCAATAATGTGTTAAATGATGGAGCCAGAGATGTACTAGAAATTAACATGCAAAACAAGTACAGCTGCAGTTTCTTTTTGCCTTTCTGTTGTGGTACATAAAACACAAAGCGTCAAGCAGACTGGACTCTCTTCTGTTTGGCAAGGTCCAAAACACCTGTGCTCCTTACTCCTTGTAGCTCCATTATATGCATTGCACTTTCAGGTAAGCACTAACTGGTCATCATCTCTCACCCGCACAAGTCTGCCTCTACAACTTAAGACAAAATCAAACCTGTCTGTTGGGGGGACTTGCTGGGTATGTCAAAGTGTACAACTGGCAGTCACAGGAGTGTGCTGCGATTGCCCCCGACTCCCTAAGATTCTGTCAATGAAGTCTGCGACTGAAAATCTCTGGAGCAGTCATGTAATGTGACATGGCCTTTAGCCTAAACAGGACTTCCAAAAAAGGAAAGAAATTAAATGAACAGTATAAAATCTCCCCAAAAAGAAATGTACATTTTCTTATAATCTTGTGAAGCAGTGGTTCTTTAAAATTTTTTTTTTCCTTGTGACCTAATTTTATCTTTTTTTGCGTTTTTGTTGATCCATAATCAACAATGAGTGTCGTTGTCCCTTGGAAAAGTCGCCGCCAAAAGGTTGCCCCAACCCCTCTGGGATGGTGGGGGGGTGGCGAGTCCCTCGGAGAATCGGATCTGAGTGGTAGCTGAGCAGTGCTGTTTGATTAAGCTGCCAGCAACGACCCATTGCAAGGAATTCTGCAAACCGTTTGTGACCTTTTATCCCATTTAGCACTATAGGGTGGTCCAGATCAAATTATGCAATTTTCATTACGCTGTAACTTAAGTTTAAGTTTAAATCCCGGACCATCGAGAAGTGTGCAAAATGACAACATGAATTGTCATTCGCACTGAACTGGAATCGTCCCCGCCTAAATCAAAGTCATCTAGACGATCTGGATCTGCATAATTAGATCTGGACCACCCTGTATTGTGATTCACGACTTGGCGTGACCCAAGTTCAGATATCACGTATAGTTTAAGTAACACTGTTGTGAAACATCAGAAAGCAATTTGCATTTTAAAATTAGGCCTTTTTTAATTCTAATTCTAACAATAAAATGTATTTATAAATAAATATCAAAAACCACAGAGAGACTCTTAAGAAACAAGCCAGTGACCACCAGACGGTAAGTACCATCCTGCTGTGCTGATGTTATCACCCAAATCCTTTGCACTGACGTACAGTATACAGTAAAAATAAACAGCATCTTGTTAAAGCTCTTGACGCGTGTATACAGGGTGAATGGTCCAAACCACACTTCCTGTCATATTCCAGCTTAGTGGGTTGCATTCTCTTTTAAACAAATGACAAGACTGCACAAAAACGTAAATGTAATAACTAATATCTTCTGCTGTCCTTGGCACCCCAAAAGATTGTTGTCAAGCAATAATCACCAAAAAAAAAAAAAAAAAAAAACCAGCAGTATTGCAGTATTAAACCTAAGAAGGAAGACTGGCATACACACCTAAAGCAGCAGCACGCACCCACATGCCATGCCATCAGGCGATAAAGAATGAAGTGCAGCATGGCATGCATGTTGTACAAAGAGGCAAATACTGTATATAAACAGGTTAAACTGAGCCAGAGGTTCATCACTAACATACTGGAGTCATGGAGATGTATTATCAAAAGCCGAGCTCCAGTCGCAGTGCACTATAAGGTTTATTCACTTATTAACTCATTTTCTAAAACTGCTTAGTCCAGTACAGAATACGAGCACAGGATTTTTTTTCTGTCATTTATTCACTTAGTCATTTTTAATTCCATTGTAAGTATATTTCAGGTTGGTAGGGATCTATAATATTTAATTCATTCCCTCATTAATTTCCCAAATCCTCTTAGTCCAGTGAAGGGTAGCAGGGGAAATATAACATTACATTTATCTAGTCAATCATTTTCTGAATCTGCTAAATCCACTACAAGATAGTAAGAGCCACTATAGGATTTCATCTATTTATTTGTTTTCTAAGTTGCCTCAGTCGAATACAGGATAAGAGGGATTTCTAATGTTATTCTTTCATTTCATTTACTACTACTCTAGCCCCTTTAGTTCAATACATGGCAGTGGGTGTACAAGTACATTTCATTTGTTTATTTTCTGATCCACTCGATACAAGGTGGTATGAGCACTATAACTTTGCATTTCTGGATGTCGGTTCCGAGTCCCCTTAGCCCAACATTAATGAAATGTTAAAGTCCTTTGTTACCTAAATTTATTCATTTTCCATTACTACCTTAAAGGTATGCCACGTTATGCGACTTTAGCAGTGATTTTCAGTCGTGTCTTTCATTTCCATAATCTTAGCCAGTGGCATGTCAAGAGACTCACATCAACTAGTCCACAAATTGCTCCGACAAAATCAAATGGGGTTGACATTGTCTTTAGTTTCAGGTGTGTGGTTAGTATGCATGAGAGCAGACAACCAAATACATCCAGAAATATGATGCACAGAAGGCAACAACAAGGAATATGGAAATGGGTTGTTTGGGCCTCAAAAAGAGAAGAGAAATTTGTCTGCCTGACGTCTCGTGTTATGTACCAGAACAGAATGACAAAAAAGGGCTGAGATTGTGCCTGTAGTTGCTGTTCCAGTTAAGCCATTGAACAGCACTGGCTCTGTCAGGCAGAACATTATTGGCTATCACCAAAAGGGATGGGAAACAGTCGCTAAATGTGACATGCCCAGTGATTGCAATCCAGAGTGGTAAGGCGAGGAGATCAGCAATGGCAGTCGGCAAGTCTGACATACGCAGTGATGTAGTTACAGAGTTTGATGTAACTATATACTGTAGTTTGATTCACTCATTTCATTCCATTTAGTCTTAATATGGCCTTAATGTTTTGTTCATTATTATTTTCAAGCCTTCTTAATCCAATGAAGAACAGTGCGAGGACTATTCACATAGTTATTTTCTAAACTTGTGAATTCAGATACCTTATAACCCTCTTGCTGTCCTGTATCACTCATATTCATTCACCCACTCTCTGAGCCTGCTTAGTCCAATACACACTATTGGAAGGAGTATAAAGTTTAAGTTATTTGTACACTCATATTGTTGTGATGTTTCATTAATTTCATTCATTTTCTTAGTCCTCTGAACAGTGGGACCATAATGTTTCAGTATTTGATACATTTATTACCCATGTCTCCCTGATGGAGTGCAGAGAACTGTACTACTACACAAAATATTAATTGCCCCAAACATTTTGGCCCAGTAGGGCCAGAAAAATATTCTGAAGATACAGGCCATTAGGCAAGAATCAATGCTGTACAAGATGCCAGCAAATTCATACCTGGGTAACTGAAAGTTGACAATCAACCAAACCTACATGTCTTTAGGATGTGGGAGGTAATCCACATGGAAGGAGTAACACCGTTTTAAAATTACTCTTCAAAAATGACCCCGCCAGTTTCCAAATTCAGGATTCGGGAGACAACAGGTAGAAGCATTAACTGCTGCATCACAAAGCTGCCTTTGATGAGAAAGAGTTAATACAATTTAACTGTGTTCAAGACTACTACAATAATGACAATAAATGCAAATGAATAGATTACAGAGAATTGCCACCGATGGAAGGACTGTAATTCATAAAGAATACAAGTTAACAAGTGCAACTTCATCAACACACCTTTTCTGCTGTGATGCCTCTGCCAATGAATTCCTTACATTTTAAGATATTAGCAACTTCTCAATTTCAACTTCACTCAGCCACATAAAAATGACACAACGAGCTAAATAGCCACTTGCCGCACTGCATGCCCGGGGTCTCCTCCCAACTCACATGGTGCTACTTGGCAGTTCCGAGTTCAGTTGCGCTGTGCCGGTGTCTTGTAATCCAGCAGAATACGCGCCGTGCACATTCCAGCAGGGGTGCTTGACGAGGCACGGAGAAGGCCTCCTGTCTGCGCAGCACAGGATCTCGTCTTTCACAGAGTCATGAGTCAGGTCTGTGGTATGCAAATGTCCTGCCCTCTTCCTTCTCCTCCAAGTCCACGCCCTTCACGGTAGGCTCGCTTATCTGTGGCTCTCACACTAAAGGAGGCGTGGCTTACTTGCTTGCTTATTACCTCTACGTTGCTGGCCTGCTCAAATGTGCTCAACTTAAAACTTTTTACATAAGGACAATCCTTACACGAATGGCAAGTACCTGACAGCCGATTAAAGACAACAAAAACACAAACCCACATACACATACAATGGAAGATTTGCTCCTTTACTTGTGGCTTCAGCTGGAAATTTCTGAACACGCTTCTGCTCAGTTCAAAGTCAAGCACATCATTTTGATGTCTTTTATTTTGTGGTTCTGCTAAATAAATCAGACACTGCAGGTTAAATATCAAACCACAGGCGCAAACCTGAAATATAAAGATAAATGTGTTGGCTTAAGATAAAGAAAAAAAATCAATTAAAGGGTGAAATTAAAATGCAGTTTGGTAGGAGAAACAACTGGCACAGGGTCCAAAAACATCCCACTCTCTCTTCTAAAAAAAAAACCAAGGATTTTAAACATGCAAAGTAGGGAAAATGCTGTAAATTAAGTACGAATATTTTCAAAAAATCAGGAGAAGTAAACGTGTGGAGAATGCCCGAAATAAATGAGAACTGTGTGGGAAAACAGATTCTTCATGCCAAGGACATGCATGGCTCCCTTTACTC
Organism: Polypterus bichir lapradei; assembly: GCA_026402145.1. Lineage (NCBI taxonomy): Eukaryota > Metazoa > Chordata > Cladistia > Polypteriformes > Polypteridae > Polypterus > Polypterus bichir. Next base: position 33,965,318 of record JANRMT010062822.1, read on the forward strand.
CCTGCCACAGTTTATGATCTCCACTATAATTAGATTTCTTACAATGGCTCAAGGCAGTCATGAGGTAGATGGTGGTTCTGGGAGAGGATAAAGTAAAAATAATGAGCAATTACAAATAAATGGGGGCCCTAGTGGCAGCACAACCAATTCCTAGGCCCAACCCAAATGTACCTAACTAAACCTGCCCACTAAGACACCAGTACATACATGGAATAAATGGAAAATGTATACATGATAACATACTGAACTGCATATTTATTAGACAAAAAGTTATTTAAAAATGAAAAACATGGTTCTACCTTACATTTTAATCATCACTTTTAAGAAAACCCTGTTTCCATTCCAAATAACTAAATAATGAAATAATAATAACTAAATAAATAATAAAAAGCAAAAAAAAAAAAAAAAATCTGCAATGGACTAACCAATAATAAGCTAGCAAGAGACGACGTCCATTGATTTTCATGAAGGTAAAATCTTTGAATCGCAAGGGTTTGGCTTTACAGTATATCTTTTCTGATGACGCTGGTTATTTTTTCTGGCCAAACTGCAGGACTAAAAAATCATTATCTCTCTCAGAGTGCTAGATGGGTTGTAGCAGTGCCTCAGATTTCCACAGGACAGCATGGGACACATAGATCTTCGACTCAGCCCTGTTGAGTTCTGTGGGCACCACCAGGGGGTACTGAAGGGACTGGGAAGTCCAACTTCATGGCATGGGGTTTTCTTCTCACCCAGAAGTGCTTTCATACCATGACTACGGAGCACCGGAAGTACTCCCAGGTGGTAGATAAAAGGACCTGCCTCCCTCACACTGATGAGCCAGAGTTGGAAGGAAGGTGGACAGCGCTTGTGAGGAGGAGGCAGTGATAGAGAGAAGAAAGAAAAGAGTTGTGCTGTGGTGGGAAATGCTTGGGAAAAGTTTCCCACAATAAAACACTATTTGCCTTTTAAACTTGTATGTTTGGGGAGTTGAAGCACCCCCTGGTGTCCACAATGGATACCCTTGAGCCAGGAATCATACACTCTTTTGTGCATTTAGTAATTGTCTTTCAGTTCTTTGTGTTGCTCACTACTGGACTTACACTTTTGCATTGACTTTACTCTTTTTGCATGGTATACTCTTACTGAAAAAGGAAAAGAAAAAACACTACTAATTTTTTATTTCTGTACTGGAAGTAAATGGCAGTTTTCAAGCACCTCACTCTAAGATGTTTATTAACATGATCAGAACTTCAAGGACTGTTAAACTGAAAATACATTATTATATTGTGCTCAGATCACCAAGGGGGACAGCTCTCACTGCTCTGCAAATGTATACATTAATATATTATTGTATACTATTAATATAATATCCTGTTACTACTAGAAGGGTCCTACTCTGTTAGGACCTTAAGAAAGGCCCTTAACCTGAAAATTGCTCCAGGGGCACTGTACAATGGCTGACTGTGCAAAAACATAAATTTCCCATTAATAACGCCTATCAAATCAAATGTAAATCAAAATAAACACAGTGGACACTCAAAAGAAAGGAGTGACCCCAGACCCCCCACAGCCCCTGTCAATCATTTGCAGAGCGAGGCAGAGCAGGGAGGCGCGCTGTTGAGCAGCTGAGCAAGGGGGGCGTGCATGTTTGCAGGTTAGGGGAATAGAAGCAGCTGTGAGATAGGGATTTGGGGGGAGTTATCCGTTATTTGCTTCAGAATAGTTCTGGTACTGAGGTCCGAAAGCTAGTATCTATACCGTACTGATGTTTCAGTACCAATCCAAAACTAATCTCCAGCAACGGCTGTAGACTAACAAGAATACAGTAACGACAAAGTAAAGTTGCATGTTATTTGGTCTTACAAGGGCACAGGTCGCGCAATGATGTATTCACCAAGAGTACAGTGCATTGAGGGTTAGGGTTCACTTTTTGGACACTTTTCTGTGTTGTAGATTGAACTTTAAATTGATACATTTGTCATTTTTGACTATCAATCTACACTCATTGATAGATTAACCTTATTATTAAGGTGAAAACATGCTTTCAGAAAGGTCTGAAAATTTATTAAAAACCAAAACTGAAATTTCTAATTCACAGAAGTATTCAGACCCTTAACGCAGTACTTTATAGAAGCTCCTTTGGAAACAGTTACAGCATTGAGTATTCTTGTGTAAATCTCTGCACATTTGGATTAGGGCAATTTATCAGATTCTCTCAAGCTCTGCTAGACCGGCTGGAAAGCGTCTATAAAATGACATCTTCAGATTTCTGCAAAGATGTTCTTTAGGGTTTAATTCTCGGCTTGGGCTGGGCCATTCGAGTACTGTCAGAGGCCTGTCCCAAACTCACTCCAGTGTTGTCTTGGCTGTCACTGTCATACTGAAAGGTGAATTGCTGCCCCAGACTGAGGCTGCTTGCAACCAGGAGCAGGTTTTCTTCAAGGACCTCTTCGTATTTGACTGCACTTGTCCTTAAATTAATTCTGACCAGTCTTTGTCACAGAGAAGCACCCCCATAGCATGATGCTGCCACCACCATGCTTCACCATAAGGAAGGTTGTGTGCAGTTCCTGGGCTTTGCCAGACATAATCCTTGGAGTTCTGCCCAAAGAGGTCTATTTTTTTTTCTCATCAGGCCAAAGAATCTTTTTTCTCATGTGCAAAGAGTCCTTTAAATGCTCTTTGGCAAACCGTTACTCAAGAGGGGTTTCCATCTATGGAGTACTGCTAAGGTGGTTGTCCAGGATGTGCAAAGCTCTGTTAGAGTATCCATTGGGTTAATGTTCACCTCCATGAGCAAGGCCATTCTTACATGATTACTCAGTTTGCCCAGACAGCCAACTCTAGGAAGAGTCCTGGCTGATCCAAATTTTGTCCTTCAGAAATTGTTTTATGCACTTGCTGTGATCTATGCCTCAGCACAATTTGATTATGGAGATAAACTGAAAATTCCTTGGACTTCATGACTTGGTTTTTGTTCTGATATGCAGTCTGAATTGTGGGACCCTGTATACACACAACTGTGTGCCTTCTACACGATGGTGGACTTCAATCAAGTTCTTGACACATCTCCAGGAGAATTAAAGTAAACAGGACGTACCTGAGCCACAATATGAAGTGCCACAGCAAAGGGACTGAATATTTATATGAATGAGAGATTTCAGTTTTTCAATTTTTAATAAATTTGCAAATCTTTCTGAAGACATATTTCATCTTTGTCACTATGAGTTATTGAGTTTAGATTGATGTTCAAAAATGTCAAATTTATCCTTTTAAAATTAAATCTCCAACACAATAAAGTGTGCAGACAGTAAAGGGGTTTGTATACTTCTTGAACCCACTGTAGTTACCTAGTTTGGATAAAAGACACGTAAAATGATCAATTAAAAAAAACATTCCATACCACTGCTTTGCAATAGATCGGTGTTTTATATTAAAATTTACCAATCTAATATGGTTATTAGATAAAACACATTCCAATGCAATGTTAAGGTTATTTATTCTACAGATGACACTTTTCTTTTACTTTCCTTTTCTCTGGGGAAGGAAAGCTTAGCTGCTGGCAGGCCTTCTCAGATCAGGGTGGTTGCCCCCCCCAAAATGCCACCCCTGGGGAGCACTCTCCAGTCTTGTTAGTAGCAGAATGGATAAATGACAAAAATCATCATGCCAGCTTTGCACTGATAAGCATTTGCCAATAAAGGATAAGAATCCATTACTTACACACAGGGCTTCTTTCATTCACACATTTGTTCTCCAAAGTATGGGTATTCATGGGAAGCTGAAGTGTATGTTAGATGCAGTGGACACCAAACTGGATATCCCACTAGTCCAACACATGGCACATTAATCAACAAACTACATGTGCTGCACCTTTAGAGGGGACTCAGTGGACACCAAGGAGACCATCAAACTCCATATAAAGGAACTGCACAAAAAACCAGAGTTAAACGTCATCGGCGGCCACCGTGAATCTGAAAGTAAGAATGACGTCTGCGATAATTCTCTTGTGTTTTATAAATATGCTTAGTCAAATTAAACTTTAGGTATATAGGTATCTGTTAAATTGCATGTAGCACACTCTATTCTACTTGGCAGTGCGATCGAGTCCTGGAAAGGACACAGTTTGTGCCCATCTTGCCTTATACTCAGAGCTGCTAAAATAGTAACAGGGATTTTTGCTTCTGTAAGATAAGTATTGTGTTAAGTTACTCATTAATTGAAAAAGTAATCAGACTACTTAACTCTTCAGCTCTTATGTGTTTCTGTTTCATTTACCCTTGGTTATTGTGTGTCTGATATGTTGGGTTTTTATTGTACAGCACTTTGGTCAGCCTTGATGTTGTTTTTAAAGTGCTTTATAAATAAATAAAATAAATAACACACTTTACATTAAACACGTTACCCTACTGCTCTCGAGATTGTGTTACGGAGTTTAGCTTTGTACGTTTAGCTCACCAATATAAATTTAGTGATTTCTCAAACACTGAGACAGATTATTTCAGCCAATACAAAGAATAATGTGATTGCTCGAATGGAATACATTTCCTCTGGAAAAGAATTTTGTGGGCACTTCTACACGTGCCTACTTAAAGCGTGTGTGAAGCAAATACGCCCGCAGACTGACAGAGTGCAACAGACATGCGCAGACTGCAACATCCTTAGCAATAACCAAACTGAGGGTTGACATGGCCACACTAATCTGGTTATTAAAGGGGAAATCTACCTCTGTTAACTCAGTTTCTCAGAGGACAATAACTCGATTTCTCTAACTTGAATAAGGCCATTTTAGAAACCAAGCTACTGTAAATAACCAGGTCACTGAGGCGATTTATTCTGTTTTGTTTAAATTAGCCTCCGTCTGTGAAGTTTTTTTTAACACTGCAGCAATGATTATGCTTCCCATTATTGTCTGCTGCAGCTCATTCAACATCTAAGATTGAATCCCCAGTCCTGCTTTCAAGATGAAACCTGAACTCAGTTATAATATGCCATACTGTGTATAATATGAGCCTACATGAATATAACTCCATTTTGAAGCAATGGCAAAATAAATGTTTAGTTTTATAAATAATGTATATCCTTATCTCTGTGAATTGAGCCTATATTAAATCATTTCTTTTCTGAAATACAAAAAAATGTTATACAAAGTAAAGAGTGAGTAAGAAAGGAAGTGTTACTCCTGAAAAACCATGAAAATGAGAAAAATTAGAACATTGGAACAATCTAGACAAGAACAGGCCATTCGGCCCAACAAAGCTCACCAGTCCTATCCACTTGATTCTTCCAAAATAACATCAAGTTGAGTTTTTAAAGTCCTTCTTATGGGGGGTGATGCATGCCAAAATTAAGACTCACAATGTGGGAATGTGCATTCGCTTGCGGAGCGTTAAGACTCGTAGTGTGGACAAGCTCATTCGGCGGTCTACCACAATACTTGGTAGCTTATTCCAAGTGTCTATGGTTCTATGTGTAATGAAAAATTTCCTTGTATGAAATTTACCCTTAACAAGTTTCCAGCTATGTCCCTGTGTTCTTTGATTAAAGTAACTTTACTTTTCCCTTCATAATTTTAAACACTTCAATCATGTCTCCTTTTAATCTTGTTTTGCTTAAAATGTAAAGGCTCAGCTCTTTTAATCATTATTCATAATTCATCTTTTAATCTTTCCTCATAATTCAACCCCTTTAGCCCTGGAATGAGCCTAGTTACTCTTCTCTGGACCTTTTCTAGTGCTGCTATGTCCTTTTTGCAGCCTGGAGACCACAACTGCACAAAAGTACTCCAGTTGAGGCCTCGCCAGTGTGTTATAAAGCTTGAGCATAGCCTCCATGGACTTGTACTGCACACATCAGGGCACTAAATAACTTAACATTCTGTTAGCCTTCTTAATGGCTTCTAAACACTATCTGGCAGTTTACAGTATCAAGTCTGCTACGACTCCTAAATCCTTCTCATAAGGTGCAGTTTTGATTGTCAGTCGTCCTATTGTGCATTCAAACATAACATTTTTTACTTGTTACATGTAATATTTTACATTTACTTACATTATTTTTCATCTGCCATAAACCTGGCCAAGCCTGAATGCTGTCCAGGTCCCTCTGTGATGATTCAATGGATATGAGATCATCAGCCAATCCACTTCTCTTGATATCATCTCCAAACTTAACCAGCTTGTAACCTACAGTATACAGTATATGCCTATCCAAATCATTAACATATATTAAAAACAGCAGCAGCCCGAGCACTGACCCCCACGGAACACCACATGTAACATCAGCCAATTGTGATATGGTTCCTTGTACCATAACCCTCTGCTTCCTGCGTCTGAGCCAATTTTGCACCCATCTATAAATAACAACACCCTGAACTCCCACTTCTTTCTTGCATTCCTATATGAAAATAAAGGCACCATCTGAACAACTTTCTCCTAAGTAAGAACATTCAGAAAAACATTCTTTTCAAATAAACACATAAAAATATGACTTTTAAAATGCAACCTTATATATCTTATTTACCTACCTCAACACTTCTTCACAGCAAACAGAGGAGTGTTTTCTAGCAGAGCCCTTAATTTTCAATAGCAGCTGAAGAAGCTCGGCTACATGGGCGGGGCCTAAGGGAGGGACTCATAATGGGATCAGCATCAAGCCGACATATTTAAGCAGCTGATAAGGAGCAAGCCAACTAAACCGTTGTGCAGTTATGTCTAAAAACGTGTTGCATTGTGACCCCTGTGGCTGACACTCCCACAGCTTATTCTAGTTTAGGGACATCCTTTTAAATTACTCAGAAATGGATCCTACTGGCTGCACTGATTGCAAATTGACCTCCCAATTAATAAGAAGATGAACATCAGAACAAATAAGGAAAGAAAAGAATGGCTCTTGACTCTTAAAAGAAACAGATTAGTATCACAGAGGAGACGAATGCAGAGTAGAAGCAATATCCATAGCACTTACCGCAAACACTCAAAAGCATTCTTCACAATATGGTCACCATATATCAAAGCCTTGCAGAAGAGCAATTAAGATAAATGTTTAGCTGATTAGCCAACAGATGCCTCCAGAACAAACTAGGCTAAAAAGGAACAACAGCCGTCAGATCCCTCATTGAGAGTTTCTGCTCAATTCCATCAAATGGTTATTTCTAATATTAAAGGTGAAAACTTGCCTGTTTATAATGGTTAAATTTAACTGTCTGCGACTAATTCAGGTAAATGGTGAGGTTTAAGGTGATCGCTGAAAAGGCAAGGATGGGAGTTTTGAAAAACTGGGCTAGAAAAAAAAGGTGGAAGAAAAGGCTAAATATTTTCGAGCTACACTGGTAATGCGCTGCTGTGGATATTTAGAAAAGCATTAGGATCTGAAAATGCTAACCGAGGTGCAAAGGTGCATTCAGGAGTGACTAGTGTTTCTTTAGATCTATGTTTTGTTTTGTTACAAAGAGCCTTCCAAATGACACACTGGGACTGCATTAGGCAGCTCTGAAGTGTCCTAATTGGCCTGTCAGTTAGCATGCATACAATTCAGTTAGTCATCTACCCACTATATCCTAACTACAGGGTCAGGGGGGTCTGCTGGAGCCAATCCCAGCCAACACAGGGTGCAAGGCAGGAAAACATCCCTGGGCAGGGCACCAACCCACCACAGACACACCAGGGACAATTTCGGATCGCCAATGCACCTAACCTGCATGTCTAAGGATTGTGGGAGGAAACCCACGCAGACACAGGGAGAACATGCAAACTCCACGCAGGGAGGACCTGGGAAGCGAACCCAGGTCTCCTTACTGCGAGGCAACAGCGCTACCACTGCGCCACCTGCATACAATTCAGGTTGGTAGTAAAGTCAAACCAGGACCTGAATGATCTGTAACAGGAGTGAGTGCTCTAGTTGACAGTCATAGGGAGGAGATGGAAGAAAGAGCCTAGGTGGTGCCAGTGAGTAGCTGAGCCTACTTTGGCTTACTAAGGACTTCATGCGTCTTCTGCTTTAAACTACTGTATTATAGGATTCAATTCATATCGAGTGTTATGCTAGATCACTAGCAAAGGCAATTCCACGAGAAAATGCATTTTTGTGAAAAGGTCAGAACTGACAAATTAGCTGCTAATTACCAAAACCAAAATGAGAGTCATAAATTGAAGTCAAAAATACAAGCAAAACTCAAAAGCCAGAATGGACTTTTAAGAATGAGAAAACTCTTGAGAAAAAAAAGAACAGCAAACGGTTTTAAATCCGCAAACTTGGATAGGGAAGTGATCACAAGGATGCCCTTTTAAATTTTTCACGTTGTTAGCCAAAGTTCACAACCTCTGAGGGCACGGTCTTGACGATGTGAGAGCTACGTTTGTGACTGGAAGAGAAAATAGTGGCGATTGTGGACTTTGGCAGAAATGGCTCAAAATATTTTACAGAAAACTAAAATAAGCACTAAATTAAAAACATTGTCGGGCACAAATTTGAGTGGAAGATAAGCAAAAGATAAGGTAAAATGAGCAAAAAAAAATTATATAAATATACTCAATCATAACACTGAAGTGTTCCAAAGGTTTTGTTGCTTAAGAAAACAAAAATGGGAACTGCAGTTGCAGTCAAGAAGAAACAGACGGATGTAGACTATTGCATATTGCGTATGTCCGTGTTTTTTTTTTTATGAAAATAATTCATCATTTAACCCACAAACAGAACAGCCTTCCTCACTGCATGTTACTACTTATTAGATCATCTCCTCTTTACCACGGTCGTCCTGCAGAAACCAGTAAAGAGCACAGGCCACACTTTGGGATGAGACAAGAGCAGCAGTTTTCCTTAATGTTCTCAATATTGCTATTTACAAATTGTAAAAATATAATATTTTAAATAACACCAGAAAATAAAAATAGCCAATGAGTAAAAGTTAAACAAAATGCATAACAAAAATGAAATTGTTGAATTCCTTTTAAAAATTATTGTCATTCAACATGGTGTTGTGAACTTTTTGGAGATGATGTGTGCAAGCAAACATTCAGGAAGGGTTTCAGCGTTGGAGGTGTGAGTGCGCTTTGTTTTATCAGCCTCCAAAAAGGAGCATTGAGTAATACAGGTCAAGATGTTAGCCGGTCAATATATTCTTCAACCAAGACCAACACACTTTTAGTCAAAAATCCACGCTAGTCTAAACCAATTGTTTCTTTTATTGCAAGAGCTTTTTATAAAACCCAAGTCCCACTGTCAAACGTCGTATCAAAGTAATTACAGTGGTGCCTTGGATTGCGAGCGTAATTCGTTCCGGAAACGTGCTTGTAATCCAAAGCACTCGTATATCAAAGCAAATTTCCCCATAAGAAATACTGGAAACTCAGATGATCTGTTCCACAACCCAAAAATATTCATATAAAAATGATTAATACAAAATATAAAGTAAAAATACATAAAACAAATTAACCTGCACTTTACCTTTGAAAGGAATTGTGGCTGGTGTGAAGGAGACGAGAAAGAGGAGAGGAGGAGGAGGAGGAGGAGGATTATTGTGAAGGATGACTTTCACTATAACTATTGGAATCCCTGCTATCTGTTGGCTCACTGGAATCTTTTTCTTTTTTTTTGCAACTTTAACAAGGAACCTATCCAATGACAGCTGCTTTTGCCTCCTTTTGAGGATTTTGCAAAAATGTGACATTGCATTGTCATTAAACAGATTCATCGCTCGCACACAAAATTAACAAATTACCTTTACGCACACACATGTGCTCAAAATGCTATAGTAAACAGTATCCGCTAGTACGGATGTTGACTATACGAATGAGGCACGCCGACTGAGACCGAGCATGGGAGACAATTACCCACAATCCCACGGAGAGAGAAGAACCATGGGCTCAGGTGTGATCATGTGACGCTCAGCAGGCAAACCGTATACATATTACTCATATTACTCAATTGCAAGACCTCGTTTGTTTATCAAGTTGCAATTTATAAAAAATTTTTGCTCGTCTTGCAAAACACTCGCTGACCAAGTTACTCACAATCCAAGGTTTTACTGTATCACACTAAAACTAAAATTTGCTGTGTGTTTTCTTTATGTTAGATCCTTCAGTGCGAGGGTATTGTGGTTGTTTTTTTTTTGTGTGAAAGATCCAGACTTTAGAAAGCAAGTTAATAAGTGAGGTGGACATTTGTAGCAGTGATGTGATAATGTCACTCACTCAACAACATGTTGGCACCATGGAGCTGGATGGAGAGGGAAGACAGGGAAGAATACAAATGGAGGATCTATTAGTTGAATTCTTTAGATTTGTTATTACCGTATATCATGTAAAAAGTTAAGGAATTTTTCACAGTCTGCCGTGGAAGAGGTGATCGGGCCAGATGCAAGGTAAAGTAGTTTATTAACTGCAAAGAACAAAACCCTTGTGTTATCATTGCCACTCTCTACTATTCTACCATAGTGTGCATTCTTGGCTGCAGTTAGTGCATCTCTGTAAGCCATCTGATGGTTGGAGAAAGCCTGGTTGTGCACAGTGAGAGAAACTTTACATGACACGTTCTGCAGGTGTCAGCCAGCTGCTTTCATAGATCGAGATGCTGAATTACACCTTATACCACAGTCTCAAGAAACTGCCAGGGAAGGCAACTGACCCACCCCTTCCGGCCCCATGGCTTCAAAAGGACAACCGCATCTCACTAATCACTTATAACAGAGACGACTTGACAGAAGGAGTTTTGACTCTGATAGACCAGCGGCAGAGCCAAGTTAATACAAAGTCACCCTTTTACATGGTGATTGCTTTTTTGTTGTTTTGTTTAAGCCATTGAGCGTCCTTTTTATTTTAAGAACTGCAAGTAAATGGGGCAGGCCATGTTGGCACACCAAAATATTCTACGGTTATTGACCTTCTCTCACACTGGATGAGCACACTTTATTATAGGTTTGCAGTTTTCTTGGAAATTAACAAGAAAGACTTTTAGCGAAGAAGTAAAGCATGATTCTTATTAAGCAATCTTTGGTTTCTAGCTCTCTTGACAAAAACTTCTAGTTTTGTTCTATTAAGCACATTTGCCTGATCAACCAACCCCTTCTTAACTTATGGTTACTCTTCCAAGTGATGTGCTTTAACCACTACCACCTAAGATTTCATAAGAAATATAATTAACAGTAATGTGCTCTTTTTTAAAAGTTTGGGATGGAGTTGTTTCCATGTTTATTTGATGGACGGTAGTACGTACAGATCTGAGGACCTTTGCATGATTCTTGTGGCGATTTAATCTTTCTATTTTATATACATAACCTGTGGGATATTTCCTAAAATTCATAGTCATGTGAAACTCAGTGTTGACCTGGCTCCAGAACATCTACCATTGCCATGGACGTGTGCTGAAGAGTAAAGATGTATCCCACTGTCAAACTGAGAGCTACGACCTAGAGTGTTTTTTCCTATTTTGATATACAGTATAAAGAATGTAAGTGTATAAAGCAATGAACTCACAGATGTGCTGATTATTGTATTCTTCATCTCAGAATAAACCCTGCTAAGAATGAAATGGAAACAATGGGTGCAGAAAACAGAATTAACTTCTGTTCTGGATGAAAGTGTTGACTGGCGATTTGTGCATCTTGCAAATGCCTTTTAGTTATTTATTAGTACATGAAGAGCAGATGTGGTCATGGGCAAAAACTGGAATAAACTCACAGATATTTTTACTTTTCTACTACTATTACTATTTTTCCTCTTTAATGTATACATTTCTGACCTACAATAAATAACTGCAAGACAATGATTTTGGTCCTACAATTATCACACAAGATACTGACTTTGGAAGAACTGAAACCATAATAACAAAAGATCTCTCCACTCTTGGAAACTACTTACAGAAATGGATACTCCGGTCTAACTTGAGGAAAACAGAAGTGTGCTCTTTCTATTTGAACAACAGAATGGCTCACATAGAACTGAATGTGTTTTTCAATAGCACTCTACCCCATTTCCAAAATACCTTGGAGGGACTCTCAACCAAAACCCTGTTACTTTTGTAAAATCTCATGAATGCGGCATCAAAAATTAATTTTTGCAATATAATCCTGCATATATTATGTGGGGTAACCTGGGGAGCAACTGGTAATGCACTACGATGCCCAGTCCCTGCCTGGTTTTCTCTGCTGCAGAGTATTATGATCCAGTTTAGATTAATAGTTCAAATTTTCAATTTCTTGACAACCAGTTTCACCATACTCTGTGCCTTATTACTGGAACAAATCATCCCACAGCAGCTCACTGGCTTCCAGAGCTCAGTCACATACCACCCCCAAATCTGCACAGAGATTGTACTTTACTCTGAAAATCCTGGAAAATCCCACAATCCCTGCCCACAGTGATATCCCTTTGCTGACTGACAGACTTAAATCAAGAAGGCCTCCAATCTCAACTGGAAGAAACTTGAAACAAACAAGGTCAGAAGAAAGAATCCTGGGTAGCACATATCACCTCAGTTTGGGTTGAAGTGACATTTTAGTTATGATTATCTTTTTGTTCATTTTTGATTCTTTTGTCTATGTTGATCTCGTTGCTCATTTAGTTTCTATGTATTTACAGTTTGCTCCCTGTGTCTTGTAGGCGGTTCCACAAGAGGTGGGGGTCACCTGCCCATCACCACAAGGGACTGCCCTTGGCCAATTAAAGGCAATGGAAACTCCAGAGTTCATTGTGGTTCATTAATTGCACTTGGTGGGTGAAGAGTTTTTTTTGTATTTTTTCATATTTTGATAATTACTGATATTCTGACTTTTGTGATCTTTTTCTGTTTTTTAACTTTGCCTCTTGGATTATGTGCTGGGAATATGACTGCTATTTGGATTATCTTTGCTCTTTTGCCTTTTGTGCTCTCTGGAGCTTTTTTTCTCCCTCAGAGCATTCTTTGTAAAAATAAATCTTTTTATTTTTTAAAGATTCAGCGTTTGCTCTGTCGTTACTATCTGGAATTTGTTTGTTTCCCCCCTCTAGTGGGCATTTTTGAGATTTTTTTTTACTTTTGTGCTTCGGAACTCTCTAGTTCACAACACTCAGATCTTTATAACATGATGCTGCCAGTCAAGACTTCCCCAGATTATACTCTTTCCAGGAATATCTGGACACAGCTCAATTGTTTCCAGGCTGCTGTACAGATTGTTTGCCCAGCGTATCATTAGCGACTACAGCCAGAAAGAACTGCAGGGCCACAGTGACAATGGCAGCAATTCATTGGATTAGACGACTTGACATAAAATGTAAAGGATATGACTTCATTCTCATTCTGTACCATATAAGAAATAAATCACACATATAAATAGCTTGGGATTTTTGGTCTCTCAGGATGGTCTCAGAGAGATTTTGAATGGCTTTCCAAGAAGAAACTTTACACAATGAATTCTTTTTATAGGCAAATACTTCAAATAGTTGAGGAAAACACAGATAACTTGATAATCACTCATTATGCACATCAGTTACTTTAAAAAATAATAGCAATGTTTAATACGCCTTGAAACTGGAAACGTATGCATTCCATCAGTTTTGTCATCGCTTCATTTTTTGTATGACAGCTCTGTATTTACATAAATTTCAGAGAGCTGCCCATAGGGTGGCATCGTGAAACAGGTTTAGCCAAGTTCCACCTGGAGTAAATGATGGGTGGAGATGTCCAAGTTGGAAATTGCAACACAATTTCCCTTTCATTACACAGTTATGCACTAAGGGGATTATTTAAAATCACTTTGAGGAGGACAAACTGTTTATTTAAATATTTTGGTAACAGCTTTTAAAGTAAAGAGTATCTCAAAGTACTGTATGTAAGTATTACAGCAGAGATTAACCTATCTTTTTTTTTGACCTTTTTGGAGTTGTGAGGCAGGAAAGCTAATCATTGTGCAACCATGCTGCTCATTATTATTACTTAAGCTAAGATTGTTAAAGACAGCGGTAAGACCAGCAATGCCGCATGGAGCTGAGACATTGGCAGTAAAAGAGAGCAGGAGAAAAGATGGCAGGAATGAGAATGTTGAGATGGATGTTACAGAAAAGGACAGAATAAGAAATTACAACAAAAGTGAGACAGATAGCTTGAAGTGGTATGGCCATGGCTTATAATAGAGTACCACGTCAAGAGGTCTGGAGGTGCACGAGAGAGAGAGGCGTACTAGAGACGTATGTGAGGATTGTCTGGAATATGTATGAGGGAGTGAGGACTCAGGTTTAAAGCAGCGTAGGGGAAAAAAACAAAATCCAAGTTAGAGTAGGTCTGCACCAGGGATCTTCTTTAAGTCCTTACCTCTTTGATCTGCTCACTGATCTGTTGAGTTATGGGATAAAATACTAATCCCCCTGGAGCAGGCTTTAGAGTGATGACATTGTGTTGTGTAGCACCAGAAAAGAGGAAGTGGAGAGGAAGTTGGAATAATTGAGATGGGCTTTGAAAGGTGGAGGATTGAAGATAAATAGGAAGAAGTAGAGTATATGAGGCTTAATGGCGATAACGACTCAGACGTTTGCCTGCAGGGACAGTCATTGAAAAGAGTGGATAAATTTAAACATACAGGATCTGTGGTAGACCAAGATGGAGAACTAGATGCAGAGATATCCCATAGAGTGCAGTGTGGATGAAACAACTGGAAGAAGGTATCAGGAGTATTGTGTGATGGAAGAATTAAGGTTAAGATTAAAGGTAAGGTTTTAAAAAAAGCAATGATGTATGGAACTGAGATATGGGCAGTAAAGGGAGTGCAGGAGAAGAAGTTGGATATGGCAGAACTGACAATGTTGAGATGGATGTGTGTTGTTACAAAAAAAGGAAAGAGTAAGAAAAGAGGTAATCAGAGAGATATCTAAGAAGGGACAGGCAAGTAGGACGAAGTGGTATGGACATTTGATAAGAGGAGACAATGAATATGTAGGCAAAAGAGGGATGGGAATGGAAGTACAGGGGAAGTGAAAGTGGAGGTGGATTGATAAAGTAAAAGAAGATCTGAAGGCAAAGGGTCTGATGAGGAGGTATATGGAGAAGGTTGATCAGGCACATCGACCTCACATAGAAGTGGGAAAAAATAACGAGGAAGAGGAAAAAGAGGACTATTACTATTGTATTTTATACCTAGAACCATGCAAAGTCATTGGTTTAGCGTAATGCTGAGACATATTCCTCTTGGTTCCTTTGTAAATCCATTAATTGACTGACATCTCTTTGTAGGTTCATTTTCTCTCTTGTGTCAAAGCTACTGAGAAGGACAACGGCTTTCCGTGGCCAGTTATTAGAATAAGCAGACAAAAATGTGTGCAAAAACTGTCCTTCACTCACTGGTTAGTATTTGAATCAGTTGCTTTACTGGTACATTCAATCACATGGAGAGCAGCAGAGCAGCAGTAGCGTATCAGCTCTACTTAGGCAGACTTAGCATTGACATTTATCCCCTGTGGTGGACGGCAGGGGGTTATGCTCAGCTGGGACGCCTGGAAGGACCAGGAGAGGGACGATATCTCCCCTGGGCCACGAGAGGGCAGCCACCCTGGTCTGTTTGGGGGCCACGGGACCTGAGCATGGAAGTTCAACCCTATGGGGGCCCATGGCCACCACAAGGGGGTGCCCAGAGGATTGTGGAGCCCTGGATGGCAGCACTTCCACCACACCCAGAAGTACTGCTGTAAGGAATTCCAGGGATTCCCAGAGTGCTTCCGGGTGCTCATGCGGCACTTCCACCACACCAGGAGGTGCCGCCGGAAGATCGTTACAGAGCACCTGGAGCACATCCGGGTTGTTATAAAAGAGGCCACCTCCCTCCAGTAGAGGAGCCGGAGTTGGGAGGAAGGAGACAGAGCTTGTGAGGAGGGGAGTAGAGGCGAGAGAAGAGAAAGAGAAGGAGAAGAAGAAGAGAGACTCTGTTGGGGTTTGTGCACTACATTGTGGGTGCAGATGTGATCAGAGAAATAAACGTGTGTGTTTTTGGACATTTGGTGTCTGTATGTCTGTGCTCGAGGGCTATCTTACCACACCCCATTACAAAAACTTCTTTACAGAACTTAGTTCACAACCATTGGCAATTGACACATTTTCTTATGATATAACATATATAACTATATAACAACTATACTTATTTTAAATCAGCCCTTTGCTCAACAAAAACAGAACTTAATCCATACAAAGCAAATCACCTTTATGAAGCATTATTTTGCAATATCTTTTCAAGTACAACCCCTGACACAATGTGAAGAAATCCCTGTAGGAATTTAACTACCCAAAACTTAAATTACAGAGCTAAAGATCACCTCACAGCAGCAAGCAGCACTAAATGTACTGAATGAGATAGATGGTGGAGGTTATTGATAACACAATAAAAATATTTCAAGATACGTCCATAAACCAGTGAATATTGAAAGCACTAAGTACATTTCAACTCCAGCTGTCACCATATTGCGAACGCGTGAGGACAGTGAAGCAGGTGGGGTCACACTTTGCTAATATTTCTCAGCACCTGCAGGTTTCTAGTGAGCCACGCAACACACACACACTAAACACGTGTGCCATCAGTCTTAACTAATCATACTTTCCCCAGCGCACCACAGCATAGCCGTTATTCTTGATTTTTTTTTTCTTTTTTTGTTGTTGTCCAACTGAGATATGTTTTAATTTTACATTTTCTAGCCTGACATTTACAGAGCTGCTGCCTACGGAGACAGAAAGCGAGGGTTTTCAGTTGCTTGCTAATGACTTTTAAATAAAGCAAAGCATAGTGCAGAGTGCCTCAGAGGCTTTCTGAGAAAGCTCAGAATTAACTCCATATTTAATTTCTTTCGGTCAGCTGCAAAGTGTTAAAAAAATTTTTCAAAAATCGCTATTTCAGAATTGTGTGCCAAATAAAATAATTTAATTGAAATGGCACATATTAAGGAAAAAATAAGTTACAGCCATTAAGCACACACTGCGTTTTACTACACTGGAGCAATGAGCTCATAATTAACAACATAAACTTCGGTACAAAGAGCCATTTCAGTTATCGGCCCTTAGGATCTGGAAACACAGCCACAGCCTGAAAAACCAGCAGATCAACAACCTGTCTTTCTTTTAAGCCTGTGTACAGGAAAGAATTTTGCTGATGTTTCTTTTGGCATTTCCTATTTTTTTATTTTTGCTAAACACAGTACACTGAACACTCACCTCCATGTGCTATGAACCGCTGTGAAAATGCTCATATTTTATTCAATTAAACAAACAGTCCATTCACCCATCTGTAGAAAATAATGTCTGGAAACAGTCACAGCAAATTAACAGAACTGCACAAAACAAAACGAGCAATGCATGCATAAAACATAAAAGTGTGTCATAGACTGGGCTATGGAGTTTTATAGCCTGGATGGAATATTAAGAGTAAATGACTTTTATTTAGGCATATATAAAGGGATACCCAGCAGGCATGAGGTTGCCCGCTGCAAGGACAACACCAGAATGTGACATGGCCTAATTAACTCCTGCAGAATGATGGCAAAACCGGCAACATGCAAGGTTCTGTAGATCTCACTCTAGAAGTAAAGGCATCGCAGAGGGTTTATATACCCTACATATGTGCTATGTGCCATAGAAGGGCATTACACAGGGGCTCTAGACCAGTGGTACTCAAAGTCAAATCTAACAGCAGAACATTTGAGTCCAATCCTGTGTTAAATTTCCCAAATTTATGTGAAAAACACAAAGATTTAAGTCCACTTTGCTGGATTTGCTGTTTGAGGTCCTTAGTTTCAGCCAGTGATCCATAATAACTCCTTATCCTCGAAGATCGATTAACAGGGGGCACCCCATCAACACTGTTATAAGTGGTACTTGTAGCATGGAGTTAAAGGACTGCCTTGGCCAGACATGATCTCTCCAAAAGGGAGAACAGAGTACTAACCAAGATTGGTTGGACTGGAGAAAGACTGATGCTGAAGAAGTGCTGCACGCAGAGAAGTCAGAGAGAAAGGGGCAACCACAAGAAGCAAATAGGAGAAGAACAGGAAGACATGGGATTGAAGCAAAAGTTGTCACTGTCTGCAAGAAACTTAGACAGTGGGCTCCAAGGTGGCAGTTTGGGAGCCATTCCTCATCTATCTAAGCACAGTCAGTATATTGATTTAGTAATGGTGATGTGGGCTAACAGCCTTGATTGTTACAAATAAATGCTTAAGTAAGTACATGGCACACCAACATATCTGAGTGACTTAAAAACTCACATTTCCCTGATGACTGTCAGCTTACAGACTTCCTGACGCACACTTGGGGACCACTGGTGGTCCGTGAACTATACTTTGAGAACCACTGCTCTAAAGCAGATGTGAGAGACGGTTGGGTTTAGAAAGCCTGGGGGGCAGAAGCATATAAATTCTTCCTAGCAGTAGGCAGGGATGCTCAGCAAGCTAATTAAAGATGAATGAGACCAAGCTTGACACTCCAGTCCTGGCAACATTTCCTGAACACTAGGGGGCACCAGACTTTTGTAAACTGATATTTACATCCTGTGACTAAAGGCCATGTCCTACATACTGTATATATTCCTAAAAGCATACTACATGATTCCTTCACCTTAACCGATGTTTAATAAGATAAGAGTTCTTCAGTCTGATTTACTGATTTATTAGTTTACACAGATAGAGTACAGCTCTAAACGGTAACCACACTTTATTTACTGTTTATGCTTCAGCTCACATTAGAACTCACGGTAATTATTTTTATCCCAATACAGCAAAGTGAAGCTTGTTTTTATAATAATACAGTAGATCCCTGATTCTCTGTGCCCCAATTAACTGAGTTTCCTCATTATGCAAGGCAAACCTGTAAATGTAATACACTGCTTTTCTTATAATTCACAAAAGCTTTGCTGCCAATACCGTATCAAGCACATAAAAACTATACTTTTAAAATGAGAGTGAATTTGTGTTTTCTTTGTTTTTATCCAACTTTGTAAAAGGATAAGTGTCTGTGCGTCCGTTGCTATGTCTCGGTCATTCCAAAACATTTTTAATAATGAAATGCACGCATTTGTCATTCCAACAGATGCCGTATCATAAAATTAACACTGCTTTTACAACTCCCATACCAAATGACATATAACAGGATCATCTAAGTTGCATGGTGCACTGCAAACATTAATGCTGAGGTCTACGTTGATTATTTAGATTTCAACATGTCTTAGATGGGTAGTACAGCTACTATAATATTAAATTCACTAAGGTATGAAAAGAGGCTTAAAAGTTATACTCTACCGTTTAAATTGGCAAAATCTTTGATATCAGTAATTTTCAATCTAAAATGGCCACAGCCATCCGAGTTTTCAGTTATTCAAGGTGGCGCCAGTCCACATTACCTTGGATAAGCAGTGTTCAACTGTAATATTAATAACAACACATATGCACTGCGCAGTAAACCTATCATTATGTATTGTGCCAGTCCTAAGATGATAAATTATATGTGGCTATCACGTTGTAGTCTAATTTAATATAAGGCATAGAAGCATGTAAATGTTTGCAAATGTTATGAATGTCGTTTAATAAAAATTATTTTTGGCATTTATATTACTATCAAAATACTAAGGTAGATTCGATTTTCCAATCAGAAAGTGAAGCTTCTGGTTGAAGCACTGAAATCTTCTTCACCAATTCGGTTCCACAGCTTTGACTATGTTTGAGTCGTCATCTGATGCTATTTATGCAGCCCCCATGCAGCCAAGGTTTCTTTCCAGTGTGGCGGACGGCTGCCAGCTCATTCTGGCCGGGATGTCCCTGTGATGGAAGGATGGGGGAAGGCAGCTTTTTCAGGATACTGCTCCCCCCAAAACGCTAGATGGAAGCTTCCCTGGGATCTGGTGGTGCCCCGGAGTCCAGCAGGACATCCTGGGACTTGGAGTTCACTTGCACAGCCCTGTTGGGTGCCATGGGTGCCGCCAGGGGGAGCTGTAAAGGAACAGAAGGACTCGTGCCATATTTATAGCCCAGAAGTACTCCCAGGTCATGAGGACGGGAGTCCCGAAGTACTTCTGAGCTGAAGAAAAATCCAATTCTCCATCTCACCCGGAAGTGCTAACACATCACGTGAGTGGAAGAACAGAAGCACTTCCAGGTCAAGCACTATATAAAGGACTGTTGGAGTCCCAGGAAGCGAGCCGAAGTCGGGAGGAGTAGGACAGAGCTTGCTGGGAGTAGTGGAGGAGAAATTATTGTGATTATCATTAATATTATTGTTATTGAATTGCCTGTGTATGGTGGCGGAGGTGCTTGGAGGCACTGAAAACATGAAGAAAATAATTAAAAACCTTCTTGGTGATTTTACCCTGTGTTCAGCGTGTCTGTCTGTTGGGTTGAAAGGGGAGACAACGACCTCTAGCATCTTACCTGTATGATCCACTGGGAAATGCAATTCTTGCAAGCAGCAAATTTCAATTCAAATTTGTCACTTACGTAGTACACCGTTTTCACTCGCTCCTTTTTCTTGACCACAGGTTTGTAGGTGTTGTTCAGTATTCTTGTTTCACTATGTCAGGTTCAACTTGGTCTTAGCATTTTCTGTATAGTTCAGGGATGGCAGTTTGTGAGAAACAAATACAAGCAGGCAGGTTAGTTTCTGAACCCTCATTGCTGGCAGCATATAAGGGCAACATGCCTTTTGGTAAGTAATATGTGATGGTGTCTCTGATTTTAAGTCTTCTCGACATTTTCAGATAAGGCACATAACTTGCAGCAGTATTGCTGTTTGCTTTATAGCTCAGTCAGGCTTACTTGTTCTTACCTCTTTTGCAATGCATTTATTTTAGAGTTCTACGTGTGCTCTGTGATGCTGATATAAATTAGCGGTGTTTCCACACAATGTAGCAACTTTTACTTTAAATGTTTTGCTCAATACCTTTATCTGATCGATGTCTCTATTGTCAAATCCAAAGTACGGTATTTTTTTTTTAATCCCAAATCACCAACTTTCCACTCCTCAGTTGTACTCATATTGGCAGAATAAACGACAAATTAGCTTATTCTCGTTCTGTCATCTGCAAACTGGGCTGAGCTACTGGTCCTAAACAAATGGCTTTAGGACTGATTAAGGAGGCTTCTGATTGGTCAGTCTTGTAGTAAGTTCATGTTCAGTCGGCTGAAAGTAAAACTCCCTAAAAATGCACACAACAATTAGAGGTGCAACTTATCACACAACTCACTGCATCGAATCCTCTAAGATGAAGCCAAAAAAACAATAAAGAACTACTTAAATATAATTATGTTGGACAGAATGCACTGTGGAGGCTGGTGGTCTTTTGGCCTGGAACCCCTACAGATTTTATTTAGTTCGCCAGCTTAACTGCAGCTTTCTTTTTTATTATTATCTTTTTCTGGCCACCTAACCTTATCATCGGACTGTCATTTAGAAATAAAAAAAAAAAAACAATACTATATTCACGGTCTCTACTTCTTTAATTATATATTACTTTTCTGTAAGTGTGCATCATTTATCTTTTGTATACTATTTATTAATTTTTATTCTAATCTAAATTTAATTTTTTTTTCTTTTGCATGTAAATAATTCTTTGACATGTTGTAAAGCACTAAGCTACATCCTTTGTATGAAAATGTGCTATAGAAATAAATGTTGTTGTTGACTTTGCTACGCATCTTTTCGAAGTTGCAAGGGTTTTGACTTATGTCGAATCCAATTCTGTAAATTAAAAATGTATATAAAACATATTTAAAGACATTTGTTCATTTTCACACCTTTTTTGTTTCCGTCTCGCTTTAGTAGGGTGTCACCATTTTGTAAACTCGTGACTTAAGAAGTGCGCCATGCATGCAGTTATCAGCACAACGGTATAAGAGGCCACCACTGTGCTCATTTGGGTCACCCGAAATTGGATCAAAATGTGGTTTGTATTTGACTTTTGGTATAAAAATGAATTGCTAAGTTTTCTCATAAATAAATTTGGTTTCAGATTAGCAAAAAAAAGCAACTGAGTTTTCGGTACAAACGTCTGCTTGTTTTCTGCCTTACTTTTCATCTACCAATAGAAATTTCTTTGCCTTCATCCTCATACTTTGAGTAAATCACCACTAGGACAAGACGTCTTTGAAAATAGATATGTGTTCACAGATACAGAACAACCTTATTATATCACATTTTCTTAGCATGTTTTGCATTATTTTTGAGGGTCTTCCTTATCATCACCACCTTAAGTAATGTTCTAATTGTAGCAGGAGTTTCAAACTCATTTCCGGGAGTGCTGAATTAGCCACAAGTTTGATCCTAAATCAATGAACATCTCATTTATTTAGAGTGCTTGTTCCTGTTCTCATTTTGCGGCCTCAGAAAATGCTTCAAATGTCTATTTAAATGTTCTGGAAAATAAAAAGTTGATTATTACTGCTAATCCCACAGCATTTTTCTTTCCTCTTGCTTAGGAGAACACATCTGAAGGAATAAATACACCTGAGCAAATTAAGCTATTATCACCATAAACGTGATGGAAGGGATCAACTAGTGCTTAACTTTATGAATGAAATTTGCCTAAGTAACTCGGCAAATCTCTTAAAATAAAGACAATGGAGAAAATCAATCAGACTTTGTTATTTAAGATATGTCGATTTAATTCAATCATCTCAATAAAGAAGACTAAGTTATTGAAAAAGCTTGGTATATTATTGCTTAGCCCACACTGTGCTTTCTATTAAGTAAAAATATAAGTTCTAATCCAAAAATAATATAAACCTACAGTGAAATTTGCCAACACTTAATAGAAATACCAATTCAGCATGGGGGAAAACATATACTCTATTTTACTTTTTAGACTGGATGAGAAGATATGGGCAACACTTAATGCCCATATCCGGCAATGCGTCGTTAGACATCTGACCACCTCACTAATAGGCACCTCCAAAAAAAGGAGAATTTTATTAAGTGCTGCTGTGTGTGTAATACTCGAGCAACTCAGGAAATCATCCTGCCCCCTTCTTGTTCACCCTCAACACAACAAACTTCCAGCACAATACCAGTTCTTGCCATCTACAGAAATTTTCAGATGACGCACCCATCACAGGCTGCATTAATAATGGAGATGAGTCAGAGTACAGGAAGGTCGTGGAGGACTTCATCTTATGGTGCAGGGATGACAGCCTGTGACTCAACATCAGCAAGACAAAAGAGCTAGTGGTGGACTTCGGGCGTGCCAAGGAGCCTCAGGGACCAGTCATCATCTGGGGATGGGGACGTGGAAGTGGTGCAGAGCTACAAGTTCCTGGGGGATTCACATGAACAACAAACTGGACTGGTCTGTCAACAGAGTGGTGTTTTATAAGGAGGGAGCCAGAGCAGACTGTACCCCTAAGGAGACTCAGGTGTTTTGATGTGTTTAGCAAACTGATGGAAATGTTCTACCAGTCCATTGTAGCCAGTGTGGTGTTCTACACTGCAGTTTCCTGGGGAAGAAACCTGAGTTCAAAAGAAGCACAATGCCTGAACAAACTTATCAGGAAAGCCTGCACCATCACAGGGCAAACCCTGAACCCAATGGAAGCTGTTTTAGAAAAGATGATGGTGGGAGAATTGGAAGTCATCATGAAAAATCCCCTCCATCTCCTTCTTGGAACCCTTTTAGCCACAGGCTCATTCCACCATGGTGGGCTAAGATGTGCCTCTGGGGATCTTTTCTGCCCACTGTTATCAGGCAGTTCAGTGCTTCCTCCCGATGTACATGATAAGTTGATTTTGAAACATCTGCACAATATATATTCATTATTGTTTTATTTATTTATCATTTGAATAATTGATTGGCTGTATTATTTGTCCTGTGTGTCTATATCCTTGTTTTTTTCTTTTCTGCTGCTGTACGCATCTGAATTTCCCCAAGAAATTAATAAAGTTTATCTAATTGAATCTAATCTTAATGCAACCTGTTTTTTCATTTACCATCTTGCCATTGACAATTAAAAAGGTGACCTCTTTGTATATCTGTAAGTCTGTATTTAACTTTTATTATTTATATATCATGTTTTCTTTTTTGTTATTTATTTATTCCTTACAAGTTTGATTGTTTTTAACTTTTTCCAAAGAGATCCGAGCTACATAGAAATAAACGTTGTTGGTGTGTTCACATTCACTCTTTTTTTCCCACAAACACCACATTTAGATCAGACTGTAACAAAAAATCCATTTGTTTATAGCTCTGGTGGTCTTTCCAGTGTGATTGCTTACATCAAATCAATCACTTGTTCTGTCTTTATATGTAATATGCTACTGTGGCTGTCTGTTTGTCTGTCCAGGATTTTAAATCACCTGTAGCTCACAAACCGTTTGAACTATTGACCTGAAATCTGGTACTCATATACTATGTGACATCTACTATCCGCTTTTGGGATGATGCTTGACCTCTAAGGTTATTCCTCTTTTTATTTTTATTTATTGTAGAATCAATTCTTGGCAGCAGCCAGCAGGGCGACCGTGTGGCGCATGTGCACATGCACCATTTTCATTCCATACCACCTTCGCCATCAGCCTCCTCATATCTTAAAGTGTTTGATACAGTTAACCACATTAACCATTTTACTGTCCCGACTTTCAGCTATTGGTATCTCTGGTGCTGCTCTTTCTTGGTTCACATCATACCTCAGTGATCGCCAGTATTACGTCTTCATTAAGGAATACAAATCTGTCACTACTTCATTCACACAAGGTATTGCTCAAGGGTCAGTTCTCGGTCCAATCCTCTTCAACATCTACATGCTCCCATTAGGTGAGATTATTCGTCAGTATGGTCTGAGCTTCCACTGCTATGCCGATGACACACAACATTATGCAAGTGTTGATGCAACTGCAACATCTTCACCTGTTGCGCAGACTGTTGGGAAATCAATCATTGGATGACAGATAATTTTTTACAACTCAATCCTGATAAAACAGAAATCTTATTAGTTGGTACCAAATCTGTCCCCTCTACCCTTTGTGGGCTAAAAATTGACATTGATGGGATCCTTGTTCAACCTTCCCGTAATCTGATTGTCATCTTTGATCAGCTTCTTACTTTTCAATCACACATTAGCTCAATAGTACAGACGGCCTTTTTTCATCTTTGCAACATTGCTCATCTGCATGCTTTCCTCAATGAAAGATACTGAAACACTCATTCACGCTTTCATCACTACCCATCTGGACAATTGCAATGCTTTGTTTTATGGCCTCCCGACTAAATATATCAAAAGATTACAATATGTTCAGAATTCTGCTGCTCGTTTATTTACACACACTAAAAAATCTGCTCACATCACTTCTGTCCTCTATGATTTATATTGGTTACCAGCTTCTTAAAGAGTCAAATATAAAATTATTCTTCTCACCTTTAAAGCCCTTCATGGGTTAGCCCCTCATTATCTGTCAGAGCTGCTGCTCCCTTAGGCTGGGGTTATACGCAAGCGTTGTAGTGTTTATACTTGCGCGCGTACGTAAATCTGGAGGAATCCACCAGTTAGCAGTGCGAGATATTATCATAGTGAGAACATGTTCGGCTTTGCTGTGTTATGAATTGCCAAGAACACTCATTAAATACCGATGACACCTTACCGCAATATCTCTGAAAATTATGTATATTGATTAAATCCATCAATCCAGGGATGTGTCCATTCCAGCAAGCATTGGGCACAAGTAAGAAACAATCCCTGGACGAGGCCTCAGCTCATCACAAGGTGAATACAAGCACACAACATACACTAGTGTCATTTTAGCGACACCAAAGTCCCAAATCTGCATATCCTTAGAAGGAAACCGGAGCACAGTGTGGAATCCAAGCAGGGAATACCAGCGACGTGACTCCCTGCGAGACAGCAGTGCTACCGCTCCGTCACTGTGTCACCCCCATGTGGGTAATTATTAACAGTATTCATTATTTAAATGAAATTAACGATTTATCTGTAAAACGTGACATACACACTTTAATGCATTTCATCATGAAAGTGATATCAAGTATAAATCTAAAGATTCTAAATGTGCAGAGAGTTGGAATATCATACATTTAATGTGTTCTGTGTGGTGATCTATTGCTGCTTGTCATAGCAATTAAAACTGGGATGACGTTTACGATGGTCTGCTTTAATGATAAAGTAAACTACGAGGTTAAAGTGGACATTTCGAGATTAAAGCCAAAATTTACACTTTAATCACAAAATACACGTTTTCACCATCTCCTTAATTTTTTTTCTCAGTGGCTCAAATACAGCGCTGTACATTATGCTTCTGTTGTGAAGTTGCAAAAAAAAAAAGACAGCACAGAAGACGGTATGTGAGACTTTTAGAGAGATAGATAAATAGACAGACCGACCGACCGACCGACCGACCGACCGACCGATAGATAGATAGATTACTTTATTAATCCCAAGGGGAAATTCACATACTCCAGCAGAAGCATACTGATAAAAAAACAATATTAAAGCGTGATAAAAATGAAGGTAAAACAGACAATATCTTTGCATAATGTATCGTGTCATTAAGATCGGGAATATGCGACGCTTGAATATAAAAACACCACGAATGCACCTGTATGTCGGCATTTTGCTTGATCACATCGAACCATTCATCAAGCATTGAAGCGCGCACACCGAACTCGTAGGATCTGCAAAGCTTTTTGTCACATGTAGATAGTAAACAGAGACTCTGAAGTCACATTCCAACTTTCATCACACTGCGCCCCCCGACTTTTTGCTGGTACTGCAACTCGCGCACGTGTCGCGTTAATTTCTGAGGACCTGCTCAGAGGACACATCAAATGAACGCGTGGTAGCCATGATGCGGGCGCGTACGCGTTCTGAGCGTGAAGTATAAACGAGCCCTTACACTCCTGCCCGTGCATTACGATCATCGGACGCTAAGTTACTCATTGTACCTAAATACAGGTTAGTAACTATGGGTGGCAGAGCTTTCAGAGTTATAGTCCCTAAAATTTGGAATTCTCTCCCTCTCAGCCTTTGCAAGGAAAAATCTATTATTAATTTCAAACTTCTGTTAAAAACACATCTTTTCAATGAGTATTATTCTTTGTCGTGTATGTAATTTCTACTGTCTTGTTAATGTGTATATTGAATTGTAAAGTGTCCTTGAGTGTATGAAAGGCACTACATAAATAAAACTTATTATTATTAAATCATTATTGAGGCAGATTGAAGACTTAAGTGCCAGCTTAAGTGAAAAATTAAGGAAAATGTACTAAGTAATTGCAACACAAACACTGACTTAATCAGTTTGAATGTGAAAAGATGCAGACGAAAGAAGGGAAGAAGCGGACCGCTAGGGTGGAGAAAAGAAGAGCTGCTCAGGAAACAGCAAGTGCATCAACCTCTGAGCAAACGAATGCTAAACGTAAAGAGAAAGAGGATGAAAACTAGGAATGCTCAGGTCAAGTGTATTCACTGCACGTTATCGTACAGTACGCCATTACTGGTTCTGGAATAATTTATGTTTATTTTTCTTACCTGGACAAGAGTCCTTAAAGGTACAAAAGATTTAAACAACTAGTTTACGGGAGTAAATCAAAAAGTAAAGGCAATTTGAAAATTATGCGGCAAATGCAATGTACAGAAGTGGACACAAAAGAAAATGTTCGCAATGGCTTATGGGTACACTAAACACGCACAGTGCAGTGCTCTGCCACAAATCTAGTTGAAGCCAAGGTCAAATGAACATGGACGCGCTGCAGCGAGATTGCTTCATTGTTGAAAAATACACCGTACTGAGATATCTTTGGGCAGGGGGACTGAAACCTGCTATTACATATAAAACGGATAATCCGCAGTGAAGGTAGACTTGAGAAAGACAACCCAATTACTGTACAGCGTGTCAGTGATGTCACTTTTTTATATTCATGCAAACATTAATATTACGAAGCAAAAGCTTCTTGGTATTGCCTGCTAAAGAGATATGTTTTTTTTTTGTTAAATAGTCTGTGTCCATGACCATCAATATTTTATACTTGGTATATTACTACTTTATATGCAGTTCAGAGAGGTCAGTTAATTTGTTGTTGGCAAGTACTGTATTATCTGCGTTAAACAAAACAACTGTGAATTCTGAGGCTGCTAAAATAAAGAAAAGAAAGACAGAACAAAATTATTTTAATAAACAGCGAGTGGCCATGAGCCACGCATTGTTTACGAGTATTTCCAGATTGAGAAAAGTTGACTGTAATAACAGTGATGAGGAGCCTGAGGTTATTTGTCGTTCTTCCATTGGAAGCATCAGAGCCAGCAAAAATCACACAAGACTGGAGTCAAATGAGCAGCAAATCGTCAAGATCAAAGGCAGATGCACGTTTAGTAAGCTACTTCTTGGATCAAGCAGAATGGCCAACAAATGAAAGTGTTAGGGACTACTTCAGCTTTAACAATCCCAGCCTAAACATCGATGAACTTTCTGACTCTACTAGGAAATATGGGGCTGTAAGCAGGAGCTTAACTAGCAATGAATTTTACTGGCAAAAGAAAAATGGAGAGATCAGTTTGAGAGAACGGTCGACTGGGTCTTTGTACTGCTATTGGATCTCCTTATAAAAAAGAGATGTTTTAATGGTAAAACACTTCAAATCACATACCTGAAGAAGAAGGGTCAGCTGAACACATTAACGCAATGCTAACTCATTCACTGCATGAAACAATGGATGCTAGAATTGAGTCTGGTCTAGCCAAGGGTATAATTGCACAGCAAACAAGCAAGATACTGAAACGCGTAACTGCCATTGTAAAATTTGTAGCCTCACATAGTCTGCCTTTTTGTGGTGAGAATAAACAACGGAGTTCTTTTGGGGTGCCTAGAGCTGATCAGTGAATTCAATCCCCTCATTGTCTGAGCATCTTGCTAAGTAAAAATACAAAGCCTGTGGAAGGACAAATTTTCTGCTCTCCATGACATGTGACGAGTTTATTCATGACATGTCTGATAAAGTTTAGATTTTTATTTTGAATGAAATTAAAAGTGTAAAGTACAGGGTGGCAAAGGGAAACGGTATATTTTCAATTGACGTTCAATGCACGAATAAACACATTACAAAATACATTTAATGATAAAATCTATTGTAAAGGCTATTCAATTAATGATGGTAATCAGCATTCATTTTATGTTTTGAAGAAAACATCATGAAGATGTTGTCCATTTCTCCGTACCCATTCTGACAGCCTGTTGTGTAAATCCTGCATTGCTCGACGTAACATGTCAAGAGGAATGGAAGCGATTTTCTCTTCAAACCTCCAAGTGCGGTACGCTTGGCTTTTAAGATGTCCCCACAGAAAAAAAAAATCACAAACAGTGAGATCAGGAGATCTCGGAGGCCACTGTTGCATTCCAAACAACCATAGCTGCCATCGATTGTGGGGCAGTACGTAAAGTGGCTCCACCTGGGGAATCCTTTTTTATGGCAGAACTCGTTTCTTCAAAATTATGCATCCATGTTATAATCATAAGAGCAGACACGACACAATCATAATCAATAACTAGTAATGACACTGAAATTCCCTTTATGCAGCAGTTATCACCATTTTTATAAATGGCTTTCACTGTGAACGTTCATTGCGCACCACTCCTCTGCTCCATTAAAACTAATGGCAAGGGGTTCTAAACGAGGTCACATTGGTCCCAAACAAGTGCCGATGCCCCAGGGTCGCCAACACCTAGTTCCAAAATTTCCTGTTTCTCTGCTCCATCCTGTATTTTTTTGGAACTTTAGATTCAACACCAGCTATCACTCGCTATGATCAGCTTACGCACTGATCGTTTGCTATGTACAACAGGATATATGGTAGCTGTTATGGTTCTGTGTGCAACCAGTTAGGGTATGTGATGTCAACAATAAATAAACAAATTATAATAATAATATATTCAAAAATAATATATTGCAGACACTGCATCTCACCACTCCTCAACAGTTCATTATTAGATTTAAGAAACATTCAAAATAAAATTCTTTTAATGTGATATGACTTTTAGGTGGGCTGTAAGGGGATGGGGTTGAGGGGACAAGAAATCCTTCTTGCCTGTGACACAATATGAGGAACATTTGGTCCTTTTAGGAACTATTGGCAGGCATGAACCATTCAATCGATGTTGTCCACACTGCAGAAGTGAACTACAGATTATTTTGTTTCTCTGACACAACCAGAAAGTAATACAGTAGAACTAATGCCACTCATCCGACACCTTAACAAAAAACATTAAAACGAATGCATGCACCCAAGTTTACATGTAGTATTGTCTGTGGTGAATGACTGCAGCAACTTTAAAGCAATAATCATCAAAGAAATCTAAACTGAGTAAATAAAATCAGAACTTTGTGAAATAACTTTATGGTCAAAGTGCAATAAATATTTGATACATTAATGTTCTCTTCTGAATATCACTCCTCTAGAGTCTCGTTTTTGATGTTAGATAAAAACATAAGACATGTTTTGATGGTAATAAACCCTTCATCCTAACATGGCTCTATCCATCTCTATTCATCTAACTTCTGTAAAATATCATCAAATCGAGATTTTTAAACTCTGCACAGGACTTCTATTTAACACACTTATATATACTTGGTAACCACATACGCACATATAGCGGTAGAAATAAGGTACTGCACGTCCCAGATGAAGTATTGAGGCATCAAGACAATCGTCTCTGTTTATTACATTCCCAAATGAAACAAACAGTCTGCTACAAATAGTAGAAAACAAAACAAGCCAATCCATTCTGTGAAAAGTTCTTTAAGGAACTCAGAACTCCATTCCTTGGATCAGTTGAGTCAAAAATGTTATAATGTGTACTTCATTCAATCTAACAGAGCTTGAGACGATCTGCCGGGAAGACTGGGATAAACTCTCCAAATCCAGGTGTTTAAAGCTTGAAATCGATGATCCATATCAGCCCTAAAAATTACAGACTAAAGCATCCCTGGTAGCCATTTGTAACATCATCACTCAATGTTATTTAAGATTGCAGCACACTGCCTTTCCTTTGGATTAAATCTCATGAAAATACACACTTTTGCTTAAGGCTCTAGAAAGTCTGGTTTAGTACTCCATATAGTGCTTTTTGACGTTTATCATTGCCATAAATGTTTGATTTCGATGATCTTGTTTTATGTTTCCTCTTCGGATCCATATCTGTCCCTCTGCCTTGGTTCTTTTTTATTGTCGATCTATTGCCACTAATACCTGAGTTAAAGGTACCAAATGGATCACATCCCTTAGGAGAGCTTTCTAATAAAATCTGGATGACACTCAACAATGAAAAGTGCAGAGTCACAAATAAATCAGATGAGCCCTTGTCATACTATTGCTTACAGAACAAAGCACAGACAAGTGCTATACTGTGATTACAGTTTCCAAACTAATTACAAGTAGTTGTCGACTTACAACCACATTCGGTTCCGACAGACTGCCGTTCGTTAAGTCGATCTGGACGTAAGACAGACCAGTATTTGCATTCAAACCTGACCGTATGTGTAGTACTGTAAATACGTCCCTTACGTCATATTGTTTTAAATCCTTTTTTTATCACTATTCTTAGCATATTGTGTAGATTTTCAATCATTTTTTAATTTTAATTATTTTGTTTCGTTATTACTGTTGCTAACATGGGTGCCGAACCTTTAACAGCTTCACAATCGTTTTGTCTGTGTTATGTTACGTTATCAATGTGAGCCTCTACCAGTGTTCATTGTGTTAACTATCAGAGGAGGAATTGTACCGGCACAGTTTGAGCACTCATATGTTTTCTGTTTTAACATTTCAGCCTGATACTAATAAACATTAACAGATAAAGGAGTTCAGTGTAGTTTTATTACCCCTTCGTGGTGGTTCGCACAAAGAGGCACACTTTGAGTCACAATGCAGAAGTTTCAGAGGCTAACCAGATTCAAAGCCTGAGCGCAGCAGTACAGCACGTGTAGTGAACTCCTGTGACAGTGGGATAACTTAAACTTTCATGCAATCGCATTTGCTTTCTTTCCTCCCGCATACTGGTTGATCACCTTCATTATTGTGTCAAGATCAATTGCCTTTTTTCCTGTAATTGTAGGACAAATGTAACTGAACATAGTTGAAACTGCTGAAGGTTAATAAACTGAGACCAAGAAGAATGAGTCACGGCATGCGGAGCTGGCTTGTCGTTTGCCCGTGAGGCACGGTAGCGGTCGTAAGTCGAATGGTCGTAAGACGCATAGGTTGTAAGTCGACGACTACCTGTATATGCTCTAAAACATCTCTTTAGCTTTTTAGAGTGTGTGAATTATTAAAATGGCTTAATCACCACTAAAATCCCAGGCTGAAATAAGTGGACGCAAAACTAGAAGATACCACTGAATTAATAAGATCATCACAGGGCACATTCACACCCACACTCACTCATGCAGAGCCAATTTAGAGATGCCATTCAACCTTTGGGAGGTGTGAGGATATCCTAATCAAACGGGCAGTGCTGGCAAACTGCACATGGGTAGTGACTTGTATTTATGGATATGTAGTTTGAAAATGCCTTAACTATCTTTGTATTTTACATATTTTAGAACCTCTAACAAAAACATTTACAAGGTTACAGTTTATAGGTTATGGGGTAGCAGTTTCTATTTCACATGTATATTGCTGAAGCCGTTTATTATTAACTGGGCCTTATTTTCACAGGACAGGGGCAAATGGCACCAAGGCCTA
Source organism: Polypterus bichir lapradei (assembly GCA_026402145.1). Classification (NCBI taxonomy): domain Eukaryota; kingdom Metazoa; phylum Chordata; class Cladistia; order Polypteriformes; family Polypteridae; genus Polypterus; species Polypterus bichir. The sequence goes on from JANRMT010062822.1 coordinate 33,997,963, forward strand.
CACAGTCAGTAACATAGACAAGCTAGGAATTATTCATAGGCAGGGCACCATAGCATCACTAGACACACACACAGTCACACTGGGCCAATCTCCAATTAACCTAATAGCCCGTCTTTGGATTTCTGGAGGAATTTGAAAATGAATGAAACAAAACCATAGCGAATGAGGGAAACCTTTTTGCAGAACAAACCCACTTGAGAGCTGAACCAGGGCCCAAGTACTGTGATGTGCCAACAATACCTATTCTGCCACTGTGTCACCAAATACCTACTGGATATACAACAGTTTATTGTTTATATATCATCTCCATTACATGATAGAACCCTGGAAGCAATACTGAGATTTGTTTATTTTTTCCTTGCCTTCAAATCAGCTTAACTCTCTGCTCATCTCCACAACAGGTTGATGTATTATCGATCATCTCAAAAGGTCAATCATCATGGACAGGCAAGCACAGGACCACACTAACTCATTCTGCAGACTAGAGATGAATTACTTTTAGAAAATGTCAGGGCAGTGTTGTGGTTCACTCCACCTCTTCATGACAGAAATTCTGGGAATAAAAGGAAAACCACCGGGGAGGGTTTAAAAGTTGCTCAGAAGGAACACATTATCTGAGGTACATCCTTGAGACTCTATCAAAGACACTAATCCTACCTAGAAAGGGCCAAGGAGGAGTATAAGACAGCCTCTTCTGGTTATACTATCTTGACGGACATTTATAAAAGGCAGGACAGTTCATGTCAACCTTCAAGAAAGCAGGAACCCTATATGTGAGGGGACCCTGAGCAGTCCCATAGCAGAATGGCGACTGAGGCTGAACTTTAGGGGCCTCAAGCCTTTTTAGTCCAGGTTGACAGGAAAAACCCTTCAAGGCTATATTAAATAATTATTCCTGCTATTGCTGGCTACTCCACACAACTTCAAAAATCATCTTGGTAAAGTAAAACTATTTATCTGTGCCAAGGTAAATTAGACCTCTGACCACTAAACAGCTATGCCATCTGTTTGTCTGTCTAGACTGTCTGCATCTTGTCTTATATATATATATATATATATATATATATATATATACATATATATATATATATATATCCTCTTTAATAAAACCCCTGTGTGCGTCCAGGTGTCCGTGTGTGTGTGTCTTCTGGTGAAGTCCGCATGCGCGGGGCCGCGCCGCGTATCGCACCGTGCCCCGGCAATGAGCACGGCACCGTGGACACACACATACTGGAAGCTGGGCACGCAGTGAACGGTCTAGCCGCAGCCGTGTCATGATAAGCAAATAAAGCACACACACACTGGAAGCTGGGCACACAGTGAAAGGCCTAGCCACGGCCTCGCATGATAAGCAAATAAAGGACATCATTGCTGGGGAGAGTGCTGATTGGGTAGTCACGACCGCGCACATAAAGTCCGTTGCTGGGGAGACGCCACACATACAATAATCAGCTGCACGCCACCACAGATTAAAATACTTGCTGGGGAACTGCACAGTACTTGCTGGGGAGACGCCACAGGCACGATTATCAGCTGCATGCCACACATTACATCAGTTCCTGGGGACACTCTGCTGATTGCCCACTGTTGTGACAGAAAATTAAAGTCATATTACGGACATCAAAGCCAGTATTACTGCCAGAGAAAATTACAGGCATTTTACGGAAATACAACCAGTATTACTATGAGAGAAAATTAAAGGCACACAATACAGTGACGCATATTACAGCCACATACAAGCCAGTATTACTGTAAGAGAAAATATTACGGACGTATCTACTAACAACATGCCACCCAAAAACAAAAAAAGGACACTTCAAGTAGGACAAAAGACACAGACAATCAAATCCTATATAAGCAACATCTCCAGGAAGAACGCTCAGCTCAACAAGTAAACATCAACAAAAGAAAGGCTGAAAGACAAAGAAAAATACGAGAAAATAGATCGATTGAAGAAAAAGAAAATGAGCTATAGAAAAACGCTAAAAGAAAAAGACTCAGAAGAGCAAACCTTAGAAAAAGTTGGCATTTACTTGCCAGAACCAGTATTCAGCCACGGTCAGTTATATGTTGCATTATCAAGAGTTAGAAGTTTTCCAGATGTTGTTGTCAAGGTTGTAGATGGTCCTGAACAAGGGAAACTGTTGCCAAACTCAGACAGAATATTTACAAGAAATGTCTATAATGAAATTTTATAGAAACATTTCATGAGGTAAAAAAATAAAAAATTTTTCCTAAATATCTTCTTCAGATAGTGTGTATTGCAGATTGTTACAAAGTTTTACACTAAGGCAATATTAATTATACTTACTGTATTGTCATATACGTTTCTATTTTATTTTGATTATTATTTTACTTTAGGCTTCTTGCAAAAATATTTTTGACAAAAAAAAAATTAAGACAACAAACAGAATGAAGTCAAGGTCCCTTGCCATTTAATATAGACTGTTCCTACTAATGTTTATGCACTACTGTTCTAGCGCCCGTTATATATATATATATATATATATATATATATATATATATATATATATGCAGTTATCATATTTTTATAATCCTTGCACTTACCAATAAATCATATTATTCTGTTCCTTACAACAAGTGTGCTTTGGTTACCTTGATCCAAGTTGTAGCGGATTATCCGGCTGCTCAACCCAGCCGAGATGCCCGAAGAGAAGAAAGATGGGGGAAAGCACCTATTTAGGGACACTGCCTCCCCCAAGACGCCAAATAGCAAATTCCCTGCAACGTAGCAGTGTCCTGGATTCCCGCAGGGTATCATGGACTTTGTAGTTCGGCTTCACAGCCTTGCTGGGTACCGTGGGTACTGCCAGGTGACGCTGCCAGGAGACACAAGGGTTTATACTTTACATATAGCCCTACTTCTGTCCTTCCGTCCCCATGACTTGGGAGTACTTCCGGGCTGAAGAAGAAAACTGTAATTTTCCATCTGACCCAGAAGTGCTGACAAATCACGTGAACAGAAGAGGAGAAGCACTTCTGGGTCAAGAACTATATAAAGGACTATGGGAAACCCAGCAGGCGAGATGGAGTTGGAGGAGAGAGTGTGACAGAGCTTGCTGGGAGGTGTGGAGGAGAATTGTATTGTTGAGTTTGGTTTGTGTTTATTGAGGTGGTTGTGGTACTTTGGAGGCACTATAAAAGTAGTAAAAATTCGTAGTGCTTTTAACACTAGAATATTATTTATTGGGATCACATAAAGACGAGCTATAATAACATGCGAGCTATAGCGCGTCTTTATGTGATCCAAATAAATAACATTCGAGCTATAGTGCGTCTTTATGTGAAAACAGCAGTGTCAGATGAGGGGGGCATGGATTGTGAACGCAACTGAAAGAATGAAACTGAATTTAAAAAAAAAAAAAGCTAACCTTTACAAGTATCATACATTTACACCGGATGTTACAGACTGACTGAAATCAAATGTATGTTTTTATTCTAAAATAGTAAGAATAAGAGCAGTTTACTTCTCAAAACAGAGTCGTGCGGGATCGAACTCGTGACCTTTTGATTACCAGTCAGTAGTTGATACCATTGCGCCACCGAGTCATAGTAACTGCGTGTCAATGTCGCAAGCAAATGCTGCTTTTTTTTCCTGCAGTTATATTTTTGAATAAAAGCACACTTGTTCTGTTATATTTGTACCTTTAGTGAAAGTGTTTCTTTGATATTTGGACTTCAGGCTTCACACATTATACTGTACACTCCATGTCTACATTTTGTCAATTATTACTAAAACATGAAAAACGTTTCTGTTTTAACAATGTTTTTACTGTTCATAGATCGTTGTAGACATGGAACACAAATGAAATGCAAGTGTTCCAAATAACGATATAGTATTTCTAAAAAAGTGTCTTTTTGCTCGACTTCTCACTCTATACAACTCTAAGCAACTGACACGCAGGTAAACAGACTTGAGCTGAGAAAACTGTGTAGGGTGGGGAATGTGATAGCAGACTGCTTGCTGTTTGGTGCTTATCCACACATTTACAGGACAAAAGACGCTGTTGGAGAGGTGGGAAGCGATTTAAGGTGGGATGGATTTTTGAGTTTTTTCGTAGGCTCTGGTAATTCTAGCATTAACCTGTGTCCAGTGTGTTTGTCTGTTAGGGAAAAGGTGAACAATAGTGCCACCAAGCATCCACTTTATGACAAAGTCTAACGGTCAGAGACCGACTTCCTACAAGAGAACAGGGTAAAGTAAATAAAGAAGGAGCCCTGTCAAATTATTTAATCAATTACTGGCATTATCGAAGGTAAGACTGATAGCCGATTAACCAAACTGAAACTCATTTTCCATTCCTAAAATTATTACCACGACTCCTACTATTATAAAATAACATTATCAAACACACAGTTCACTTCAGTGAAAGAAGTCAAAGCCTATTCAGCAGCATCAGATAGAAGATGAAGTATCCCAGGAAAGAGCAACAGTCCATCACACAGCTAAATAATGCACACATTTACAGTATATGTTGTAAATGTAGGGTCTCTAGTTAACCTTACATTAACATCTTTGGGATGTCGGAAGAAAACCAGCGCACCTAAAAGAAACTCCAGAGAGACACAGGGAGAATATTCAAACTCCATATTGGCAGCAATTAGTGATGAGAGAACCCAGCTGAATTTGCTTCACCTCAATCTCAGTGATATCATGGAAATGTTTCAGAACCTTGTTGAATTCAGCAAAATGCATTGAAGTCAACAGGGAAGGAGAAACTAGCTTTGAGTGGATTCAAATAGTGCAATGTCATATAAGTGGCCCTGATGGCTAACTATGCTGGACAGAATGATTGTAGCCAAAAGTGTGACCTGAGCCATGTGACAGCAGTGATAACTAACCACTGTGAAACAGTGTATCCCAGAGATGAAACTAACAGAATTAAATATTAAAACCAGGGCTGAGCAAGTTAACTCGTTATTATCACGTTGATACATCAATTAATTAACACAGACAATTATTTTATCGTTCGTTAACACAGTTTTTGTTGTTATTATTATTATTAGTATTCTGAAAGCCTCAGATTCACTAGCGATCGATAGAGATCAGTGATCTTCTTGTTACAGTGCTTTTCGATATGCTTTTGCTAGAAGGAAAGTTACTCTGTTGATTTGACCTCGATTCCCTCCAAGTACATGAGTAGCGAAGAGCAAACAGCTTCTAAAATGGCATGTGGAGACGAGACACCAAAGTGAATGCTCAAAGCAAAACATTTTTCGTATTATCGCTGAATTGGACTCTGATTTGTCGGACTCCGATTTTGAAGCAAGTGAGGTACCGGTATCAGCTAGATCGGTCCTCAGCTGATCGTGGTGCTGAACACATTTGTGTAGCTGATGCACCTATGGCAACGTTCGCCTGGGAGGACAGACAGTTACGATGACAGGAGGTACAAACCATGTTGTGTCTCACTGAAACTGCCACCCCTGCACACTTGCCTCACAAAGACAGCCAGGCAGCCAGCCCACCATGCATTCCTGCTGGCCGTCGAGCCGACCCCCGTGCAGCTGCTGCTGCCACAAACTGAAAACAGGCGCTGACAGCAGGAACGACAGGCAGCAACAGACGTTTTATGTTGATTTAAGTGTGAAACAATTGCTTTGAGCGCTTCCAGAAAATTGAGTTTTTTCAAAAAATATTAGCCCTCAAAGAGTTGCTACTGAACATCGACTGTTTATGCTGCTCCCTGATAAAAGAAAATGTTTCTGCTGGTATCTGTTCAGATAAAAAAGAAAATAGATTTAGAAATGTTAACCTGCTCTTGCTCGGAAGGTGCCTGTTATAATGTTGTGATTGTGGCTCCGGACTCTGAGGGTAACTTGTTTTTCTGTAACAAACTAGATGAAATGTTAATGCCCTGGCAGTGGCAAATAGCTCTGGTTTTATATTTGATTTGATTACATTAATGTTTAAGTTAAGATTTACAAGAAATATATTAACTGCTGCTATGTTTAGGGAATACTGCTGTTAAAAAGCACCTTGTTTGTTCAAAGTGTTTGCAAACCAAATACATGCAATACACTACATTTGAGTTCATTATTGAATTTTAAGCATAACAATCTAATTTTTTGTGTCTGCGATTAATCGCGATAAAAAATTTGAATCGTTGCCCAGCACTAATTAAAACATTACATTTCTTGCAGGCAGTGTGCAGATAAGAAGCAAGAGTTCACTACAGCTTGCCCTCCACAGATATGAAAGCAGGTACTCCCCTCTCTCAAACCAAAAAGTACAGTTTGGTAACTCAAAGCTTTAGCTCATTTATTGCTGCTGCTACCAAATAAGTGCAACATTAAATCACGTGGATTCTTCACCCCTTTCATTTTGTGTCAACTGCACAGCAGTCTGGGTATTATTATAAAAGGAGTAGGCTCATGTGTTACACACAGGTCACATATAAGTCCATATACCTTTAAGACTTGAATACACCAACACATTTCTAGTCTCCTTCCACATGCACGTTTTGTATTTAAATGTGTTCAAATTATCCAGAAATTTTTAGTCCACTACTGGGATCTGCATTTTAAACTAAGTTTAGGTGGGCTGTGACATCCAGCACTGGCTACTACATTTCTGTGATGTCACACTGTTTTGCAAAACATCATGGGGCACTGGGCAAAAAAGGCCGACAACATGGTGAATTTTCAGGATAGTATATGAAGAATTAGATCACTTGAAAAAACAGCTTATTCACAGCAAAAAATGCTTTATGGCATTTCACCATAAGCTCTTGCAGACACCAAGCCTGGATTAATCATCATGTGATTATATTTATTCCTGCTTTGCTGACAGTCAGCTTCATTCTTTCAGTGAGGTGAGAATGATGCAGAGTACAAGCCAAGACTAAGAGTGTATATGATGCTAGATGATTTCACCATGTAACATAATATTCTTACACCTACTTGATTCAGCACAGTATATTAGCTTTAATCCTACTGTTCTGATGGATTACTTCAGTCTTTACAAGATATGGATTAGCAGACACCCAAACTAAAATACAATGCTGAGCGCAGGTCAAAACTGACAACTGATAATAGGCAGTTTTAAAATACAAACATGAACAAAGGTGTGAGACATTTGGAAATGTCAGGAACCACAGCTACGCCTGTAGTGGGCAGTCACGCAGAAGTGATGCTGGCAGGTGTTGGAGACTTTATAGATAAAGCAGACAAGACAGGACCCACACCATATACACATCCTGATCAAGTTTTTCAAATAAAATGTCATCTCTTCAAAGTTTTGCTGCCGGCATACAACTAGAATCGGGTGCTTTGAGAGCAGCCATGCAGCTACGTGACTTTAGCAAATCAGGGAAATCGATAAGCCGCAAGCATTTCTCATAATCAAATTCTACTTGAATGGCACAATTGCTTAAACCAAGAGATTTAAAAGGTTATTGAAAGAAAATCTTAAGATCATAGATAGCAATTCTGACAAGCAGCTTTGTAACACAGACACAAATCGCTTCACAGCTTATTATATCTTTTTATGATATGTATAAACCTGATACTGTTTCTTACCACTGCCTCGGCTAGTATGCTGTGTTTTTTTTTTATCTCTATTTAGAGTAGTTATACCTCTTGAAACTAATTACCATGGGACACAGAGTCTTCATGCTTTGCCTTCAAATTTTAGTTTTTCTTGGTGTGAGAAAAGAACATATGTTTGCACCAAGTGTCAGGTCAAACTGCACTTAATGACAGCCTTGTGAGATGAAATCAAGTGAGAACAAAACCAACAGGAGAGACCCTTTGAGAATGACGCTAAAGTCTTATCACACATGACATTCAGTCATTATCACCAGACCATGAGCAGAAAATGACAAAGCAAGCAGTTACCAGCAAATCAGATATGTACATCTATCTATCTATCTATCTATCTATCTATCTATCTATCTATCTATCTATCTATCTATCTATCTATCTATCTATCTATTATATACTGCCTTTACTATCTATCTATCTATCTATCATATACTGCCTTTACTATCTATCTATCTATCTATCATATACTGCCTTTACTATCTATCTATCTATCTATCATATACTGTCTTTACTATCTATATATCTATGTATCTATCATATACTGCCTTTACTATCTATCTATCATATACTGCCTTTACTATCTATCTATCTATCTAT
>JANRMT010062822.1:34006135-34068487 GCA_026402145.1 Polypterus bichir lapradei
TATCTATCTATCATATACTGCCTTTACTATCTATCTATCTATCTATCTATCTATCTATCTATCTATCTATCTATCTATCTATCATATACTGCCTTTACTATCTATCTATCTATCATATACTGCCTTTACTATCTATCTATCTATCTATCTATCATATACTGCCTTTACTATCTATCTATCTATCTATTATATACTGCCTTTACTATCTATCTATCTATCATATACTGCCTTTACTATCTATCTATCTATCTATCTATCTATCTATCTATCTATCATATACTGCCTTTACTATCTATCTATCTATCATATACTGCCTTTACTATCTATCTATCTATCTATCTATCTATCTATCTATCTATCTATCTATCTATCTATCATATACTGCCTTTACTATCTATCTATCTATCTATCTATCTATCTATCTATCTATCTATCTATCTATCTATCATATACTGCCTTTACTATCTATCTATCTATCTATCTATCTATCTATCTATCTATCTATCTATCTATCTATCATATACTGCCTTTACTATCTATCTATCTATCTATCTTCAAGCAGAGAGCTTCAGAGACAAAGCTTTCTTAGGCTGTCCATCCATCCATTATTTAATCTCCTTGTCTAGTTTAGAATCACAGGGAGCCAATTGCTCTTTCAGTGTGCAAAAAAACACTTGCACACATAACTGCACTCAATCTGCAAAATTGATATATTTAGGATGGAAACAAGACTATACAATGGGAAACATCACACAGACAAAGGGAGAAAATATAAAAAACTACACATAGGCAATGACCAGGCCAAGAAAAGCGAGGCAGTATGAGACAGCACAGCACCTTTTTAATGCCAATAGTTAAAAAAACAAACTTCCACAAAACACACCACCATGAAGCACATGTCAAAGCAAGAATAAAATTCAGATTAATCAGTCTTGAGGCTTTTTGGAACACACCTAAAGCTTGCTTTGCATTTTGGGCTGGCCTTTTTTGCAGGCAGAATGGTGGTTCTGAGGTTAGGGATTTGCACTGCAATTTCTCCGTCCTGGGTATGACGTTAATCTGCATCCAGCCCTGCATGTAGGCCCTCCAACCTGCTGGGAAAAACCTGGGGATTGGTGGCAGAATTGGCACTCCAGCCACCATAACAAACCTCACACTGTTCCATTCCATCTGAACTAGTGTGGTGCTGAGGTGTCACCCGTTGCATGGCTGCACTCGGCTCCTAATCTGGGATCCTGAGTTGATTTGTCATGTAATGGGTGCAGCAATGTGCTGCATCACTGCATGCTCCTAACCTCTCTCTTTATTGGGGATCCTTATGAAGGGGTGTAGTGATGGTCAGTTGGAGATCCATGTCGTAAAGAATTTTGAACATTTCAATATCAGTCATTTGGAGATTCTTACACAGTGTTGGACATTTTGGGAATTAGTACTGAAATATCCATAATACAGGATGTGCTGGATATTTGGCCACTTGGAGATCCAAATACTGGCAGTCTCTGGACATATTAAAAGTACTCATTTGAAATTTCTTTTGCAGGATATCCTGGGCATTTTGGCAAAGACTACATGGAGTCAGAGCCAGCTGTAACATTTTTGCTGCCTTAGGCAAAGCTGTAAATGGTGACCTGCCACCTGTTTTGCTTTCAGTGGAATCATCAGTCAGACCTGTACATACAGGTAGAAACATGGAGTGTTTGGATACAAGGATACAAAACTGTGAATTTACAGTTTGGGAATGTCAAGGGGGACGTTGGATTTCTTCTAGCGACGTCTAATTAAAACATGCACTTGAGGGCTGCCATATCAGAAAACACGTAGAAATTAGGCTGTATTAGCAGGCTTTATTTATTTATTTATTGACATGTATTTATTTTTGCATTTAATGTTTCACTAAGGGAAAAAAAAAACTTTGCTTCACATAATGAAAATATGATTTGAACTACTGTATATGAATGTTCTATAACTATTTAAACTGCCAGACAAACTGGTAGCTTACAATGATTGTGACAGTTTAGTTATCACCTTACTAAAGTAATTCCATAAAAACATATTTCATTTAGATTGCTGAGATAGATTGTAAAGCTTAATATAATCACAAAATTGCATGAAACTGAAGTATAATGCTGCGGGGTTTGTTTCCTGCCTTGCACCCTGTGTTGGCTGAGATTGGCTCCAGCAGACCCCCGTGACCCTGTAGTTAGGATATAGCGGGTTGGATAATGGATGGATGGATGGATGAAGTATAATGATTATCTTTAAACATTTACACTAGATTCCTATTTTCCATATCCCCGCTAATGTATGCCAATAATGCAATATAACTATCCAATGTACAACCGCAGACCATTTTTTTCAATGAGATACGGACTTTGTACAGTAGAAGAACATTTTAGAATATCAAGAGCAAATGTCATAGATGGTGGTGAACAACAGAGAATAATATTTACAATGTTTTAACTCAAGTTTTGATGATAGCAGTTTGATATAAATCAGCGTTTAGCAATGCACTCAGGAGCTGCAGTCCTCTTGCCGTTTTCGTCATTCATTTTTTTTTTGCTGCTTCTGTGTGTTCTATGCTATGTCAAGTTTAAGGATTATTATTATTATTATTAGCTATGTTGTAGGCTACAACTTTTGCAATTTCAATTCCACCCCAAAGTTTGTGACAAGTTGGCCCAAATGAAAACAAAAATAAAATTACCGCATTTCATATAAAGAAAGCCATTGATTTGGAAGACCACCCATAGTAGGCTCAGGTTAATGGGAATCACAAGGTTGTACTGAGTTCGAGTGATTGTAAGACGGAGTCTGAATTACCTAAAAAATGTCAAACCAACGAACCTTGCCACCCTAGGCGCCCAATTGTATGATGAATGCTTTGAACTGGGATGTACCTTAGTGAAAACTACCACCTTGTGTTGGCACCTATGCCATGTGCAGTTTAACAGACTGGAACCCAACTTCAAAGCTCTGCTCAGTATTATGAAAGTGGCCTCCATAAAACTTAAAAAAAATGTCTGGTTATATCTCCAAGAAGTGTCACTAATTGTACTTGTATAATATCGCCTTAGAAAGCAACAGAACACACCACGGATTTCATTCTGGATTTCCATCAATGTTCATCTCCATTGACATTTGACAGCACATTCTGATTTTTACATCTGACAAAACAGCCAGCCTGACACTGTTCAATTATTCAGAGCGGTGCAAAAGACTGCAGGGCAGCTGAGGCAGCTGTCACCGCTGAAGGATGAGGATATGAAAGTTCTCCTTTGAAATGTATTTTTGGAATACCCGTGTGGCTTTCTTTGTTTTCCCAGAACCTGCTACATGTTCCAAGGGGCTAATCTATACGGAGCCACAGGCTGGACCCCATGGAGGTGAGGGTGAAGCACAGGGACAGGATTTCATTAAAATGGAGGATATGGCTCTGAAGACTAAAGGATTGAGTCCACGGTGGTTATCTTGTGGTGTGTATTGTGTAATGGGGAAAACCGGGGCTCAGAAGTGGACAGAACCTCATATGCTTATGACGGATAATGCTGAGTGGTGCCCCAAAACGTCCATGGATCCAGCCTTTAAAGCAGCAAGTTCCCACAGACATCAACAACTGTTACATCGCTAACTGTACTCGCCATACTGTGTCCTGATACTGTGAAAGTTCTTAGTGTGCCCATGCTTCACATTCCAGTTTCTCCATCTCAATAAAGTACATTTCTGTCTACTATGTTTGCTCACTGCTTGACTGTAACCTCAATATGGCTGCCATGCCTGTGTTATAAAAGGTGCAAGTGCCAGGACAAAAACACTAATTTGATTTTTACATTCTGATCGAAGTGTCATTAAAGCACATAAAATAAGCAGGACCAGCAAGAAAGGGTTCCAAATCCCATTTTGTCTGGGACAGTTGGTGGTCACCTTTATATAACACCTGATTTTATTCAGTTCTATAAATGTGATTTATTGAATCAACCAGCAATTTGTCAAGAAGAGTATGTTGAAATCTTGCTTCTTCTGTATATCACATTGCAATGATTAGAAGGTCGAGCAAAAGAGGTTTAGGTGCTGAATATTTTTTTCAATTTCCTAAATGATTTGCAGCCTCAACTCAGCTAAACGTTTAAACGGTTTTTATTCACATCCCTATTTTAAACCAACATCTAGCCTTTTAAAAATGGCTATTAATCTGGCTTTTCTTATGTTTCTTGTCTCTTTCTTTTTTACAATGCACTGAGCAGCAAAAAATAAATAAACTTTGTCTGTAAATTTTGAAAAACAAGAAGCCATTTATCTAGCCATCCATTATCCAACCCGCTATATCCTAACTACAGGGTCACGGGAGCCAATCCCAGGGCGCAAGGCAGGAAACAAACCCCAGGCAGGGCGCCAGCCCACCGCAGGGCACACACACACACACAGCACAGTTTAGAATCGCCAATGCACCTAACCTGCATGTCTTTGGACTGTGGGAGGAAACCCATGCAGACACTGGGAGAACATGCAAACTCCACACAGGGAGGACCTGGGAAGCGAACCCGGCTCTCCTTACTGTGAGGCAGCAGCGCTACCCACTGCACCACCATGCTGCCCATTTATCTAAGTAAATCATAAAATGTGAAGAGGGTGTTGGGGGGAGACTGTGTGAACTGACCACACTGTGTTTAATAAAACACCCTCCTTGATAGCAAGCAGATTATTTGAGGCTCAAATATGAGGTATCCTGTCATAACTTGGAGCAGAGGAATGGAGGTGACAAGACAAATGGGACCCATTGTTTCACCTGTTCCTCCTCCTTGCAATATCGTGGATGATTAATGGGCAGCGGGTAATTGTAAGAAGACAACAGATTGTGACCCTGAATTAATAATCGCTGCTGCCAGGTTTAGTAGGAAAAATGAAATCTTATATCTCTGATAAGTACGACCAGTTGACATACTCCCTTAATGACAAGAAAATGTATTACGGATAATGAAGATGACAATGAGAGTTCATCACAGGCCTGCCAGAGATACCTAATTCACCGTGAAGGTAACACAAAAGTCCTGATAATATCCGAGTTTTGAGACCAAAAGGTTACCATTTACACTTAATAAAATACATGAAAATAGATAACAGTGCTTCCAAAGAAGTGGTTCACAGACTGATAATAAAACATGGCACAAGACTGTGCCAGGATATGAGATAAGGTCAACAACCACCATTCATTCATTTTTAATCTAAGGATTAGGAGGCTAGTGGGCACAAGGCAGGAACCAGCCCTGGATGGGGTGCCAGTCTACTGCATAGATGGGGCCAAATTACAGTTTCCAACTAAACCTAACATGCATAAGCCTTTAGGATGTGGCTGTAAAATGGAGTATACAGTATGTGAAGCTGTTAGGTCGAAGCACTGACCATTTCGCCACCATTCTACGCTCCATTTTGCTAATAGTTCCCACAAATTTAGAACTGTTTCAGGAGTCAAAGGTCATTTAGATCAGTGACTCTTTCCCTTTTTTGAGTCACAGACCCCTTTAAGAATCTGATGATAGCTTTGGGCCCCCTTCCCCAGAAATATTCACATAAACACAACTTTGCCTGCAATGAATATAATGTACTTTATTTGTTGAGATTTGATTGTCTCATAGATATATTACATACACAAAATACTTTATCGAGATTTGATTGTCTCATACATATATGACATACACAAAATATTATTAAACTTTAAAATAAACAATCTAAAAAAAACACTCTTTTTTATGCAAAAAGTAATGGCCACTCATTCTGATTATGAAATGCAATCCTCATGTGCAAAGTAAAACAGATCTACTACTACTATGTTTTCTACTATCATCATTACTACGGTGGCGCAGTGGTAGCGCTGCTGCCTCGCAGTTAGGAGACCCGGGTTTGCTTCCCGGGTCCTCCCTGCGTGGAGTTTGCATGTTCTCCCCGTGTCTGCGTGGGTTTCCTCCCACAGTCCAAAGACATGCAGGTTAGGCAGATTGGCGATTCTAAATTGGCCCTAGTGTGTGCTTGGTGTGTTTGTGTGTGTCCTGCAGTGGGTTGGCACCCTGCCTGGGATTGGTTCCTGCCTTGTGCCCTGTGTTGGCTGGGATTGGCTCCAGCAGACCCCTGTGATTGGATTCAGCAGGTTTGAAAATGGATGGATGGATTATTACTACAACTACTACACCTACTCTAAATCAACAGTACTGGGCTGTGTAGTTAATATAAATTTTAATCTGTCTCTCATGGACCCCCTGAAACCCATCCATGGACCCCCTAGGAGTCCACGGACCTCAGATTATGAGACCCTGATTTAGACCAATGTGTGTGGCATCAAGATAAATTTATTTATCACAGAGCACTCTTATGCATATACCCTCACTCACTCATCTTAGTGCCACAAATTAACTTAACATACCCATCTTTGTGATGAGACGGGTAGACCAGAGCACCAGAGACAAACACCTGCACATAAAGTCATCAGGCTAGGATTCCAATGAAGGACTCTGAGGCAGCAACACTTACCGCTGTGCCACCTTGCCACCATCTAAGTTGCTTGTTATTTGTAGAGATTTGTACATCCATCCATCCATCCATTATCCTACTCACTATATCCTAACTACAGGAAACAAACCCCAGGCAGGATGCCAGATTTAATTTTGAAAACTTCTGAAGACCTAGAGTTTTTTACAACTCTGGGGTGCAGGCTAGGGCCTGATTCAAATCTAAGAACCTTAAGAATTATGAGCAGACGCTGGCAGTTAGACTTCATTCATGTGGTCAGGAACAGGTGGTCACAGCATTGACAGACCACTGATAAAACTATATCTTGAAAAGTAAAAAAAAAAACATCATCAATAATTTTATCAATATGTTTTATGGTAGCGGTGGGCTGGCGCACTGCCCGGGGTTTGTTCCTGCCTTGCGCCCTGTGTTGGCTGGGATTGGCTCCAGCAGTGCCCCTTGACCCTGTGTTAGGTTATAGCGGGTTGGACAATGACTGACTGACTGACTTTTATGGTAAATTTGAATGCAGCCATGAAAAGAGAAAAAGTGTGCATGTGTCAGTGAGGCGGTGGCGGTTTTTGCTTTTTAAACTTAATTTTCAAATGAATTATTACTGGCTTTGTGGTGCATATCAATACCAGCCTGCATAAGCAAGTGGACACTGTACTTTTGATGTTGCGTTTTTAGAGTGATCAGATGAAGGAAAAAGTTGGGGGCTTTTGTTGGCTAAGCGTCAAACTGATGAATAAAAACAGCAGTTAAATTATGGTGTTAATGTGCATTCGTTACTATTAATTAGTGTAAGAAGGCTGAACTTTCATCTTATGAAGATACCGGACCTTGTGCAGGAAGCTGAAAAATGCCAGCTAAACACAGTTAGATGGACCTCTGTGCACAGCACATTCTTTATAACCTCATTTTGTTGCAATTCTTGAGCTGCACAAAGGTAAAGTAGAATAGTTGGCAGGTGTGGGGATTTTTTCATTGATTTATGCAGTATGTTGGAACGAACCAACAGAAGAGCTACTGTGACACAAATAGCAAATCATTTTAATGATGGTTACACATGACGCACGGCAGTGAGAGTGCACATGCTGGCAGTGTCCACCATCAAAAGCACCTACAATGGGCATGCAATCATCCAAAATGGACTCTGGATCAATGAAAGACAAACACCTGCTGTGATGAATCCAGTTTTCTCTTGCATGATGTTAATGGCTGGGTATGTGTGCAATGGCACCAGGATTCACTGTGGGAAGAAAATAAGCCAGCGGTGATGGTTTGGGCAATCTTCTGTTGGAAAACCCTGGGTCTAGGAATTCTTGTAAGCTATAAATTGATGTGTACCATGCTATATGGCAACAGTAATCCTAGATAAAAGTGGCAACTTTCATGAGGATAATTTGTCCACGAATTGCACGGGAATGGTTTGAGGAACATGATGAAGTGTTCAAGGTGTTTTTCTGGCCACTAAATTCCCCAGATCTCAATCCAAACAAGCATATGGGAGATTTATTGGAACAAGCCAGTTCCATGGTGGCTCCACCTCATAACTTACAGAAGTTTGAGGATCTGCTGCTAATGTCCTGGTAGCAAATATCACAGAACACCTTCAATGGTGTTGTAGAGTTCTTGACCCAGAGGGCTTGAGCTATTTTGGCAACACATGGAGGAGCAACAGTATATTAGGCAGCTGGTCAAAATGTTTAGCTGATCAGTGTATAAGAAACACACAACAGGCTGCCACGCATGTGTGTCTGGGGATCACCTACTGTACTTGGCTATAATGAGGTAAGCAATGCTACTCTGGGATGAGAGGGGGCACTGGCACTAACAACATCTTCTATTTATGTCACAGTTCTAAGAAGATGCTCAAGGAGGAGCCTTAGCTCCGCCCACAGTGTCCAGAGCTGACCCCGCCCCTTCCACTTCAGATACCATAAAAAGAGGCAGCCCCAAGAAGGAGGCGTTCATAAGGACCTGAGCCATCAACGTGGACAGAGCTCCTGCTGACAGAACCTTATAGAGATTGCAAAGCTGATCCAAGCCATCTTTATTTGTGTCCTGTTAACCGGGTAGCCTTGCTGCTGCCACATCAATGTTTTTGTTTCCCTCAGTCAGTTCATTGGTCACAAGGTACACTTATTCAACGTGGAGAGATGGGTGCATGTGATAAGTCAATCATCTTGCCTAATAACTTATTTCCCTGATCAATAAGTTCATCGTCCATTAAGTCAACACGCTAGTCATTTTCACCTTATGTTAAATACCTCCATATTTCCTGTTCTTGAGTTGTGTGAGTAAGAATGCAGCCATCGTGCTTAAAACACCAAATTACTGGAGGGGCTTTATGCCAAAAGCTTCTTAATGAATGCAGTCAGTGATAGTGAGGGACAAGAAACAAACAGAGTCTCAAATGGTCACATAAAGTCTCATCACTGGTCTGAAACCCACAATGACTCACAAGCTTGCTTTTTGCACAGTATTTGAACGTCCATCAAAGAAGTCAAGCCTTTAGATACTCTTTAGTGAATTCTGAAAGGCATTGTTCTTATAAAAATATTCATCATCCAAATCAGACAGGACACAGACAATTAGCCCCTGCTGGAGCATGAGTCACTGTCCTCCATTTCTGGAATGATGGAGAACACCTGCTCTCGCTGAGCTTCACCACACACATGGTACTTAAGTTTATAGTATATGCATTTTAAACCAGAAACCCAAACATAAAATCATTATTAGTTTTTGTGAACCACATTTAGACATGCATTTATTTCAGATGTGCTTTGAGATGCTACCTGCCGCAATTCTTGTTCAGTTTTCAGTGCTGTTGATGAGGTGATTTCAGTGAACGTCCACCTCTTTACTTGTTTTAATGCTAAAACTCCAGCAGTTACTTTTTTAAGCAGCAAATAGCAACTTGGAAGCCACCAAACCAGACACAGCAGTCAGACACAACCAGAATTGGATAACATTTACAAAGACCGCCAAAGTTGCCAGGATCTTCAATTGAATTCCTTACTGCTGCTCTTCCCAACATTTATCATCACAAAAAAGGAAAGCTCAGTGCCAGGAGGTGCACAGGATATGTAACTTAGGGAATATAAGTGATCAGAATTCTGGAATTTAATAATATTGAGGTATTTATGAGAATAGCTGGCGGGCTGTTGAGCTTTGAGCCCATCTGAGAATGAGAGAACAACATGTCCAGAGGCTGGTAAGTTTGGTGTGGCATCACCATGGCCAATTAAATCGTTTATTTGTAACTGTGGCAAAGCAGGTCAATGGAAATGGATGCCAGATGATGTGGGAAATGTACAGGAGCACTGGCATAAGGCTGACCCTTCCATTATGTGATTCAGCTCATAGCTAACCAAAATGATCTTGATGAGTTCACTGGCAGCCTCTGATATCTAAAAAGGCTTACGATCTTGAAGGTACGTCATATGTTTATCTACGGGAAGAATGTACTTGCATCGTATCCATTTTAGGGGTGTCTAACTCTGAGGGCCGCAGTGGCTGCAGGTTTTCCTTCCTGCCACTTTCTACATCGGTTGACTAATTTCTGCTGTTGATGGACTTCTTTTTCCTCCATTTTTGTTTTTTAAGACCCAGTCCTCTGAATTGATTCTGTTTTCCTTAAATGGCAACCAAACAAAAGTGAGATGGTGAAGTGAGCCAACAGGTGACCAATTAAGTCAAGGTCTGAAACTCTAACCAATTTCGTAATTAAAGTTGATTGTTACTGGTAATTTAAACCCATTATTGCTATTAAATTCCATGGCTCGGTGGTGCTGTCATTCAACCACAGCAGACATTTCCGAAACTGTTGATTTCCTTTTTTCTCAGAGCGCCATCAAACTATTTTGTGGATCTGTGCAGACCAACATTACTGACATCTTCAGCTTTCTTTATTTTCTCGTGTTGTATTATGGACACAGTATAGCCAGTCATGTGTTGGCTTGTTTTGTATCTCTTTATTGTTTGGTTGCTAATTAAGGAAAAATAATTAATTGAGGGATCTGGGTCTTACATAGCAAGACAATTAAAATGAAGGGAAAAGAAGTTAATCAGCAGCAAAAACTGGTCACTAGTTAAGGAAATGGTTAGAATGAAAACTTGCAGCCCTACAGGATGAGAGTTGGACACCCCATATATAAACAGAGAAAGCATTTACTGAATATGAAGTTTATAGCTAGGGATTTAGTGACAACTGAGGGCCACCAAGAGCTGGCATTTTGTACTGTAGCCCCAGGCCTTTGTCATTATGCCATCTCTAACGATTTCCTCCAGTCTGACCCATTGTAATCCTGAATTTGGTTAATCCGGTTTGATTTTGTTGCCCTACTAATGCAACATAATCATGGCGTGGGAGAGCAGCAACATGTTGATTAGCACATGCAAGTGAGAATTTCAGTGTACTCTGCTTGTAACAATAATGACCTTTAAATCTTACAGGCTCAGGATCCTGAAAAAATAAAAAAAACACTGCCAGCCCACATCAGATACCATCATAAGACTATTTATTACATAAGGGGTGAGCTTACCAAGACAGATATCACACATCTGTCTGGCTACCATGTTTGTGCTTTGCTATATTGTACTGCCCTAGCAGCGGTGATAACCTCATATCTAAAACTGCTCCCTATTACCTCTCCCTCTGCAGAACTGCTTCTCCCCTTTCAGGTAAATGTGGCATCTGCCTCTGGCTGGCTTATCTAACTACTCATGCAGAAAGAGACTATCTACATCTCTTCTTTCTATCTTAACAACGTCAAAATAGGAGTACGTTTTGGATTGACGAATCTGGAGATAACGCTGCTCTACAGTCATTTTGTCCCTTCACGGCCTCAACAATGGAACTACCACTCCCTAGAGGCTCTTGCTTCTTGTTAGGCACTGGGAAACAACACCATCCTCTAGAATGAAACTCATTTCTTGTTTTCTCTGTACTTTTTCAAGCAGCTCTAAACATATCCCAGGACACTCGAGTCATGTGCAAGACATGGGACTAATCCTATTGACGCTAAAAGAGCTGTACTTAAAGGCACTGCTCACAACAAGCCAGTGAACCTCTGAAATGAAGGTGATGGATCACTGGTAGAAATAGGACCTCCTTTTGTGGGGGTTAGTGGGAAATTGTGAAAATTCAGAGAACCAAAACAGAAGGAGAGCCCACTGGCAGTTGGGAGACAGAGATGTCACCCTTCATTCTGTCAAACTTGTTTCATTACTTTCTTGTTCTGCTCTCCCAGTGTCTTTGTAATAAAGGCCTCTAGAAGCATTTATCTTGAGATGTGGCCGTGGTGAGGCAGTGCATTCGTCACAATAGATATCTGCGTATGCAGTCCATCCATAGTAGGCCACATTGTAACCAGCTATCAAAAGGGCGCAGTGTCATTTCTATCAGTTTCTGGCAATAACTAACGCGGCTTTTGTGTTATGTTTCCTTTTCTATTTATTATTTGATTACAAGTTCATTTTCATAATTTAAAGTATGCTTTGTTTTTTGAGTATCTTCTCAGATCATTATAGCCGCTGCTGGAGATGTGGTGACCATTGTTGGGTGCATGACATTAAGGTCACATTTTATTTAGAGATTAACTTCACATCAGAAGCTCACCTGAGTTCAGTTTATAAAGTTAATCTAATAATCTCGACCGGTTGATCAATAATAAAATAGGCACTGACATTTTGGACCAGTTAGAGGTTTCATGTTTTGCCCACACCTTTACAATTTGAAAAACCAGGGAGCTTCATCCCCTACTCACTTCGCTCGCCAACCCCCTTGGCCTGCGCTACGCGCCAGCCTCTTCACATCTCTGCCACTCGCGTATGAGGATTTCAATCTTTTAACAAATAACAAATGTTTTAATTCTCGCGGATACGCCTCTTCATGGGGAAGAAGCTTTACTTTTCCCTGATGGCAACACGAATTAGATCATCTACAAGTCTTTGACTTAAAGTTTAAATCCGAACAATATATTCGATCTCTTTTCGCTGTTTCATTATTTCACCAAATAATAATTTCTGTTTCTTTGCGCTAATATGATCTTTACTATCATTTTTTTGAGACTTTCGAATTTTAGTACTTTCATTATCTCTAACCTGCTCTGCATGTGTATCACGCCCACGTTTTTGAATCCTTTACAACGTTCTACTTTGTCGTCTACTCTTCGTCTTTTATTTCCCGCCCCGGGCATGGTTAAATCTCTTAGCACAAAGTCTCGTCTCGCAGGATGTAAAAGTGTCTCTCTGAAAAAGTCTCGACTCATCCCAGGACTTTTTTATTATAATAGAGAGACATTTAGGCCTGATGCACACAGAGACACACATCAACACAGGTGCTTTTTCCATGTGGTGTTTATGCACTGACTCGTATTTTTTAACATGATTCACTTTCAAATGGTAAATTGTCATGCATGTGTCAGTCATTTTATGTTTAAATAAATAACTACTGGGAAAAAAGAAAACCCCTGCAGCCATTTTGTGCCACATTCCCTGTCATTTGCAGACATTGTGTTGAGTTGTTGACATATGTTGTGGTTGTTCTAATAATCCACTTTGTCAAATATTAATGGCGATCATGGCAATTGCAAAACTATAAAGGCATCGGAGACTGAGACAATAAAGCTTCTTGAGCAAGGGAAAGGCACAATATAAATAAAATGTACTATAATTATAATTATTATTGTGAACATTCTTGCACAACACTTGGAGTGTGTGTGTGTGCTTAGTCAAATGTGCAGGAAACAGTAACCAGGAAAAGGTGGGCTTTCCGTATTGTGCCTGCTGAAAAATGCAAATAATATACATGATTCTGCATTTTTGTGCATCTATGTGTGGAAAATATGCAGTACAGTATGTTGCTTTTCTTTTTTTTTAACACACTGCTCTCCTCAACAGTGAGATGAACCGGAGCCATAGAATATGTCATTTTACTGGTGTGCAGCAAATTAACCGTACAGAAAAACACAGAAGTGTAATTGTGCCCTTATAGTGGCTTCATTTACTGAATCCTCGTACCGAAGAATATGCACAATCTCTGCTATTCACATTAAAACAGTAAAATGATTATTGGTTTCTCCAAATGGACAGATCTTCACAGTGGAGCTCATTTCTGTATATATGAACAACTATTAGCATACTCTTTGAAAACAAGTAAGAGCTGGTCACCATCATGATGGCGCTTTCACCCTTCCACTCTCTCTCTCGTGTCTAGGAGCTTTTATCTCCTCTTATGTTTCATCCCACGCCACTTCCTTTTCAGATTCCTTCACACCCTGTCTCCTTTAACTTTCTCTGCTCTACATTCTACCTGCTATCTCATCTGTTATGACTGCCAGCTCATTTCCTGCTCTCCTCACCTCTCATGAGATAATTCAGCTAATTTTGCTACATTTTGTTTTCTTCTTCTTTCTAACAGTTACAGCTCAAAAGATCTTCTTCTTCCTGCTTTAGATTGAGATTCACACAAGTACATCGGAACAAGAGTGTGAACAGCAGAACTCACCAATGGACATGAAATAAAGATGAGCAGAAAATGAGCCCTGTGAACTCTCTGGATGTCGGTTATCACTCACTCTGTGACAGTGGAACCGCACAAAACCCTGCTGTTCTGTCTTCACTCCAGCTTACCAACTGACTTCTTATGAGGATGATGAGGAAGACACACAAAAGTCTGCTAATTATCACTCCTCAATTTGCCTGCCTTCAAGACCCCCATGTCAACTACCAATTCCAAGGAAACCACAGCTAGCAGAAACTCAGCCTTTGATGTGATTGGTCAGCTTTGGTAATGCCATCAGAAGAGGAAGTGCAAGAATGAGACACACAAGGAGGAGTAAAGGCATAAGAGCCACACTGAGAGTCACCTTCAAAGATGAGAACAAGGCGCCTCAACATGACAGAGTTTATGGGAAGACACTTGACAAAGGGAGCCACTGGTCTGTTTTAAGTTTCTTTAATTCCTTTCAGTTCACTCATTCACGTTCTCCTTCCTTTTGCCCACTGTGCCTGCCGGTGCGTCAGCTCCAAATGGCCCTATACTCGTTCAGCAGGAAAAGAAAATGGGCATAAAGAAACTATCGTGGAAGATAAACACTGCACCGTCTTCGGCAGGGGAAGAGAAGAAAAACAAAACTATAGAGTGGAACTGGAAGTATGTTATAAAGCGCTATATTTACTGAGGCCGCTCTTTCACTTTCCAAAGTAAACTCAAGCCAGAGAACATCGGGCAGAAAGCCTTTCCTAAAAGAGCTCAAAATGCCACTGGTTAAAAATTAATGACGATCAGGTACATTGCCACAAAGTCACAGAGCGACTTCCCTGTTTCAAGTCTCTGAAAGCAGGCTCAGCAGGAAAATCACACCCCTCCCCGCTTTGCATGATAATTCCAGCAGCCTAGCTGGTTGCTAAGAAGACGCTGACTCTTTTATTTCTCTTGTTTGCCCCAAGGCTGAAAATTCTGTCTGCCTAAATACCACAAGTTTGGAGAGAATGCCTTGTAGTGTCATGGCAGAGAGGAAGTGAGCACCGTTCCTTTCTAGAACTTACTTTACCCCCAAGCGCCCCTATACTACACCACACACGAACTACTACACATTCTGACACTTCCCATTGACTGGATTTATTTACATGCATTGTCCATTACTCTGCTCTCATAAAAACACTGTGTAATAGAATCACTGTTTGCACTTTAACAATTATAAACACAACAAATGTAATTAACTCCAAAATGATTAAATAGTCAGTCAGTCAGTCATCTTCTAACCCACTTAGTCCTGAACAGGGTCACAGGGGGTGCTGGAGCCTATCCCAGCTAGCATAGGGCAAAAGGCAGGAAGAATCCCTGGACAGGGTGCCAGTCCATCACAAGGTGAACACATTCACCCCAACTACACACTGGGGCCAATTTAGTATCTCCAATCTACCCAGCATGCATGTCTCTGGAGTATGGGAAGAAACTGGAGCACCCGGAGGAAACTCACACAGGGAGGACCCGGGATGATCTCCTTACTGCAAGGCTGCAGCACTACCACTACACCACCATGCCCTATTTGATAGCGTTGCCAGGATCTCCCCCAATTTTCTTGGAAAACAATAGCCAGACACACACACTTTCAGTCATCTGCTATCTTGGTCGTTTACTATCATTGCTCCTGCTGGAGAAGCCATGGGCCACCTTACAGATCATTTGCGGGCCATGCGGCTAGACAGAAAGCCATTCGTGTCTGTCCTCTTTGGCACTTTTCCAAGCTGTTGCTGACTGCATCCCCAGTCTACCTCATCATTAGCAGCACTACACTTCACACAGCAAGCGGGCTTCTCTGGGCAGATCTGCCATTTAGCAGCATGAGTTGCTCAGACATTTCATCTCACTTAAAAGCAAACCAGTAAAAGTGAGTCAATCTGTACTGCTCAGCCCCTAAAACCTTCTGCCAATGCTTGCCACAACGTATCTCACACCATCATGCAGTTGGCTGGCCTGTAAAACTGGGTGTGAATGCATTCCAGTGCCACGGGAATCATTCAGCCGACTGCCTTTTTCTTCCTTACAGGCTGTCAAATCTTCGCAAAGGTAAAAGGCGAAACACATTTTTGTTGTATCATTAAGCAACTTTAAAAACAAACACTAAGAAGGAAATGGGGGACTGAAACTAGAGATGACAGAAATCTTTTGAACCACCACTACTGCTTACCCACACACCAAAGAAAGAAGACAAGAAAAACAGAATTGATCTCTTCTCACCAATTTGGTTTGAATCCCCTGGAACAGCTGCTAACATGCAGCTAGGTGAACAACTTCCAGCCACAGTGCTTAGCCCCACCCCTGGACACAGACAGGCAAACTCTGGGAAGTCATGCCTCTTGGCTTTTCATGCATAAAAATAAAGAAAAAGGCGTGGCTAAGCCATGGCACACCAATGGAATCACATGTGTGGGTCCACCTCAGGCAAATTTCATTAGGCCTGAGAAAGGCTGCCTCTTTGCATACGTACACATGCACACACTCCCAGCACTGACTACAGATGGGTGAAAGTACCACCACTCCAATCTGCCCCTTCACTTTTTTTCTTTTTTTTTAATTCTTATACAATGTAGACTCCCTCACAGTTTTCTACAAGACTGGGTTTGAATAAAATGCCTGCTCACTTTCGGTGTGGAGTTTGCATGTTCTCTCCATGTGTTAAGGGGTTTCCTTCCACATCTCAGAGACGGGCAGACTAGATGAATCAGTGACTTTACATGCACCTCTTGTAAGTGAGTTCTGGGGGCCGTCTGCTTGCAAAGCATGCGATAGACTGGTGTTCCACCTATGGATGATTCCTTCTTTTTGTCTGAGATTGCCAGGGTAGGCTCCAGTTCCCTAGCACACTAAAAAAGGGTACATGGGGTATTATTATAACAGTAGCTATGCTTACCAATCAAAATTTAAAAACAGCATTCATTCTTTGCTTGTCCTCAGTATCTTCAGGTGCTTTGGCCTCTTACACGGAGCTTCCTCTTCAGATTGCATTCCTGCTTCTCAGATTGTCACTTTGAAATGTCTTGCCCACCTCCTGTCCGCTTTTTGACTACCAGCAGTAGACAGGCCTGCATTACCCAGTGTGAAAACGTATTTTTTCTTTCTCATACTTTCCATCTTTGAAGTCGAATCTGGAGCTGGATATTGTTATTTATATTATTATTTATTAAGAAAAGTGTATTGTTCTTTAGACTTTTATGAAAGTTGTCCTCAGTTAACTGGACATGCTGTGCCATTGCTATGATTTTCAATATTTCAGCATCCCAGACTGACTACTTCATATTAAATTGTTTTCCTTCTTTACTCTCTGAATGGGCAGGCAAGGGGGTAGCTGATCAGATCTCAATACGATGTAGTACTGTATGTCTATGTAATTTACCTATTGTAATGAATTCCATCAAAACATCAATAAAATATACATTAAAATATGCAGTGTCATAACTTTATGTTGTATCTATTAAAAAAATGAAACTTTTGACACCTCTTGCCCCACCTTTTGATGCTGATTCTTTTTTAAAGTGTGGTCTTTAATTAAAATGCAATATACACGGAGCTGCGGCTAAGCAAAATTAATACATCTAGTTTGCTTTTAGTTATGACATGTGATCTATGGCCATCAGCTAAAATGTAATATGCTTTTGTATTGCATTTTAAACTGACACGAAAATTGCATGCTGTAGTGAAAAGCAATCAATCATTTGGTTGATACGTCACAATAAAACCAAATTCAAAGGTTCCACTTACATACAGTATATAGTGCATTGGAATGTACCGTATTTACGCGTGTACCACGCGCACATTTTTTCCCAAAAACTAGCATTAGAAAATCAGGTGCGCGTCATACACGAGGAAATGTAATTCTGTAATGTTTACTTCTTCTACTTGGGCTCGCTTGCTCGGACTCTCTCTCGCTCGCTTGCTCGCGCACTTGCACTCTCTCTCGCTCACTCGCAGTCTCTCGCTTGCTCGCGCACTCTTGCTCGACAGCGCTCTCTCTATCTCTCTAAACACTTCCTATACAATCACAACACACGTCGTACACGGGGCAAAACTTTTTTCGCGATTTTCTTTGTAAAAATTAGGGTGCGCGTGGTACAAGAGTAGATAGATAGATAGATAGATAGATACTTTATTAATCCCAAGAGTAAATACGGTAGTTAACATTTGAACAACCTAGACAAGAGCAGGCCATTCAGCCAGCAAAGCTCGCAAGTCTTACTCACTTAATTCTTCTAAAAAAACATCAAGTCCAGCTTTGAAAGTCCCTCACTTCTTACTGTCTACCTCACTGCTTGGTAGCTTTTTCCAAGTTTCTGTGTTTTTCTGTGTAAACAAAAACCTACAATGTTTGTGCAAAATTTACCCTTAACAAGTTTCCAAATGTGTCCCCGTGTTCTTAATGAACTCATTTTAAAATAACAGTTTTGATCCACTGGACTAATTCCCTTCATAATTTTAAACACTTCAATCATGTCACCTCTTAATCTTTGTTTGCTTAAAATGTAAAGGCTCAGCTCTTTTAATCTTTCCTCATAACTCATCAATGCAGCCTGGAATGAGCCTAGTCGCTCTTCTCTGGACCTTTTCTAGTGCTGCTATGTCCTTTTTGTAGCCTGGAGATCAAAACTGCACACAGTACTCAAGATGAGGCCTCACCAGTGCATTATAAAGGTTGAGCATAACCTCCTTGGACTTGTACTCCACACATCAGGGCGCTATATAACCTAACCTGTTAGCCTTCTTAATGGCTTCTGAACACAATCAGGAAGTCGATAGCTTACAGTCCACTATGACTCCTAAATCCTTCTCATAAGATGTACTGTCGATTTTCAGACAGTCCATTGTGTATTCAAACCTAACATTTTTACTTGTACATATAATACTTTACTTTTATTTGCATTCAATTTCATCTGCCACAAGTCTGCCCAAGCCTGTATGCTGTCCAAGTGCTTCTGTAATGATTCAACGGATTCCAAATTATCTGCCGATCCACCTATCTGCAAACTTAACAAGCTTGCTGTTTATATTCTTATCTAAATCATTTATATACAGTATATTACAAATAGCAGCAGCCCTAGCACTGACCCCTGTGGAACACCACTCTTGAATTCGTTTTTTATTTGTTTTATCCTATTAATATGTGTTTACTGGGTAATGACGACAGTATCTAAATTTTTGGTGTTGTGACCACTAGGTCAGGTCTTAATCTATTTCTATATATATATATATTACTGTATATAGTCCAACGTCTGTCTGTCTGTATGTCTGTCCACTTTTCACGAGATAACTACTTAACAGATTTAGATCAGGTTTTTTTCTGTAATTTGCTTGAACATTCCGGTTGATTTTGCGATTTCTCTCATTGCGCTATCATAGTTCGCTTGCGGCACCGATTTATTTGTGCGAATCTGACAGAGACGCAGCGAGCCGAGGGGATGGAGGTGGGGCCCTCCTCACTCACGTGCCAGCCTCTGCTCGAGTCGGTCTACCTCTCGCCATGTGTTGGAGTGTACGTTATCACCGCTTAGCTAGCAATACATGTTTGTTTAACAGACATTATCATCTACAGATTGTTAAGGAGTAACATTTGACGTTTCTGAAAGATCAGAGCTATAGTACGTGTGTTTTAGAGGGTAGCTGCTGATTGCCAGAGATATCATGGCCACATGCTTTTCATCCCACACGAACACGATCAGATACAGCACCAAGGTTTGACATTGGAGCATACCTTCCTTTGGCTTGACCAGAATAACATTTTTTAATTGATTTTTAAAGTTTGTCCTATTTCACTACTACGTGGGTGGAGCTACGGGGGACAGTTAGAAAATAATTAATATAATTCATTCTTAATTTGTCCTCTTTACATTGGAGCAAATTTTGTCAATCTGGGAGGCCCTTATGTTTTTGTTTTTTGTTAGACTGTTCTGTTTTTGCTGCTTATAAATCACTGGGATTTTGAAGTTGACAGTGGACTCATCCAAACCACATCATTTTGTTTTATCCATTCACTATTTTTGTGAGCTTGCCTTTTTTATTATAGGAGTATAGAAGACAGATAATTTAAAGGCAGCATATGGCACTTGATAGGAAATATATATAATGTCCTCGATGGGACATTGATTTATTGCACAGTGCACACATTTCCATGCTTACTCACACCAGGTTATCAGAAAGTGACCACTTAACTCAACTTGCATATCTTTGGAATGTGTGAAGGAAAAGAGTGCTATGAAAAAAACCCACATAGACACAAGTAGAAAGCATGCGTTTCACAAAGACTATGCTTGGGGATTTTATGTTGCCTTACTGCATTTTACACATAAAATATTCAACGCAGGTCAGGTGGAAGGCTAGGGGTGTAACAGAAAAACCACCTCTGGATAGATGTTACTCCATCACAGTGACAATCACCCTCAGTTCCCAAAAACAATATGAAGTCCCCAATCATCTCTGCCTGTATATCTTTAGGCTGTGGAAGGAAACTGGAGCACATTAGAGAACTCCACATGGTAACATGAAGATAATGTGTGAACACCACAAAGACAGGGCCTGGGCCGATAGCTATACCCAGCTCCCTAGAACTGCAAAATAGCATCATTATCTGCTGTATGTCCACGCTTCCTATATATTATTAATTTTAATTAAATTCAATAAGAAAAAAAAACTATGAAGGCTCACAATGTAAGAATATTTGTATTCTAAGGATTGAATATGACAAAGTGTTTGTTTTTAAATGTTGGCACAGTCCACCCCCACACACTATATAATAATGCAGGCCGGGAGCCAGGAAGCAAACTCACTACACTGTGAGCTGTGAAATCGGTGGGGAGCTAAATGTTCGCATAAACAGATTAAGGAAAGGCTGAATAATCATCCAATTTCAAATTCTCGTATTCTAGTTGAGGTTTAAAAGTGGCTAAAGCCAATGCAACATACTCCATATGGAAGAAGCTATTCCCTATGAGATGACAATCAAGTCCAGATGAGGTATCTGTAAATTAATAGAAAAACAACTGACTCACAACTAGGTCTGTCTAACATATCACGACACAAGACATCCCCATCCTGCTCCACTATGAGTGCATGAGAAAAGGCCCCTAAGTGGACGGAGAGAGCTAGGCAAGGCGGCATGCTAGAGGAAACATCAAGAAGAATCTGTTCAGCTGGAGGCAGTTATGAGGACCTTGTGCTGCAGAGAGGGCGAGGAAGCACCAGAAAGTCTTGAGTAGCAAGACGTCACATGCTGGAGACCAGACAACTGGGAGTCAGACACCTTTGTACATTGTAAGTACAACCATCTAGTATGCATGTGACTTGCTCTGGTGTCCAGAAGAATATTTGTAGGTTTGGAGATGTTTTCTGTGGTCCCTAACTGTGGAGAAGCTTGCTTAGATGAGCTAGTGTTAATCAATTTAACACTTTGGTAAAAAAACAAACATATCCATTCATTTAGGAGGTGAACTATTAATTCTGCATGGTGTCTCTTTCTCTGCTGCCTCAGAAGTCTTTACAGTTGTAAGAGACAGGGACACTGTGGGAAGATGGTGGGAGACAAAGTTCTTACCTAGCCCAGAAGTACTACTGGATAACACGGACGAAAACCCCGAAGTACTTCTGGGCTGATTTAAAACTCAAGTTCTCCATCTGACATGGAAGTGCTGGCAAGTCATGGGGAGGAAGAAGAGAAGCACATCCGGGTCAACGACTATTTAAAGGACTGCTGAAAACCCAACAGGCGAGCCAGAGTCGGGGTAGCTTGCTGGGAGGTTTGGAGGAGAAAATAGAGCGAGAGAGAGAATTGTGATTAGTGTATTATTTGCCTGATATTTGTGGCTGTGGTGCTTAGGGGCCATTATTTATACAAGAAGAAAGAAAACAAATTACTTCTTGGTGCTTTTACCCTGTGTCCTGCGTGTCTGTCTGTTGGGTTTAAGGGGTAACAGTGACCCCTAGCGTCCACACAGTCTATCTATAGACAGTGTCCTCCATAATATTTGAGACAAAGACAAATTTTTCCTTGATTTACACACAGTTTGTTAACAATTCAAACGTCATCAAAGTGCACATTGTAGACTTTAATTTAAGGCTATTTACATACATTTTGGTCACACCATGTAGAAATGACAACACTTCTATTCATGGTGCCCCCATTTCAGGGCACCATAATGTATGGGACAAAGCAATGGCAGCTATACTAAAGCAGTCACATTTAGGGCTTTTGTCGCATATACCTTGCATGCAATGACTGCTTGAAGTCTGTGATTCATAGACATCACCAGGTGACGAGGATCTTCTCTGGTGATGCTCTGCCAAGCCTCTAATGCATCTTGAACTTCTGCGGGGCCTTCTACCCTTAAGTTTTCTCTTCAGCATATGGAAGGCCTGCTTATTCGGTATTTAAATCAGGTCATTGGCTTGGCCATTCAAGAATTTTATATTTTTTAGCCTTGAAAAACCCATGTGTTGTCTTAGCAGTATGTTTGGGATCATTATCTTGTAGGACAAAGAGCCAACCAATGAATTTGGAGGCAATTGCTAGAACTTAAGCAGATAAGACATTTCTATACACCTCAGAATTCATCATGATACCACTATCAGAAGTTACATCGTTAATGAAGAGAAGTGTGTTGGCACCTGTGGTAGCCTTACATGCCCATGTCATAACATCCCACCACCAGGTTTAACAGATGAGGTGGTCTGCTTTGGATCCTGGGCAGTTCCTTTACTTCTCCACACTTTGCTCTTGCCGTCACTCTGATGCAGGTTCATCTTTGACTTGTGTGTCCACAGAACCTTTTTCCAGAATTCTGCAGGCTCTTTTAAGTCCTTTTTTGCAAACTGTAATCTGTTTGTGGCTAACTAGTGCTTTGCATCTTGCAGGGTGGCCTCTGTATTTCTGTTCATGTCTTATGTGGATAGTCGTCCCTGACACATCCACATGGTTCTCCTGAAGACTGTTTCTGATTTGTCAGACAAGCGTTTGGGGCTTTTTGTCATCAGCAGTGGAGGCCTTCCTGAGCTCACCCATGCACTTTTTCATCTTAATGATATTCCAGACAGTTGATTTTTGTAATCCTAAGGTTTTATCAATGTCTCTAATTATTTCAGTCATGTTTTACAGTTTCATAATGGTTTCTTTGACTTTCATTGGCACATCTCTTGTTGAACAATGGCAGCCACTGACTTTAAAGAACAGACGCAAGCCCAGGTATCTTATGGCTTCACTAATGAAGAAATGAAACCCACCTCAGCAATCACAAACAAGTGTCCCAAACATTATGGTGCCCTGAAATGGGGGGACTATGTAGACATATATGCAAATATATGCAAACACCCTTAAAATGAAAGTCTTCAATGTACACTTTAATCGTCTGTATTGTTTGAGTTAAATTTTTAAACTGTGGAGCACAGGAGTAAATCAAGGAAATATATGTCACTATCCCAAACATCATGGAGGGCATTGTACATGCATTACATGCCAATCACATTTTTTAAAAACCAATGACGCATCTAAAACATCCAAATATAAATACATAGCAATATGGAAGGGAAAAACAAAATGTTACTTGCCCAAGTTCAACTATCCCAAGCCAGTTGGATGTCTAGAATTCATAAATGAACTCCAGACACAAGTAAACATCAAAAGTGTTACTGGGATAGGGTGAAGTTCTGACACGTCCACTCCATAATCTTGTTCCAAGATCAGGAAGGATAACTTGATCTTAATAAATACCAAACACTGCAGAAAGCTCACTACACAAGGCACTAAAGAAAGCTAAGAATGGATGATAGTGAGCCAGCTTTTAACCTAACAATATGCAATTCCCTGCCTTTTCTCATTTTTCATTCATGAATACAACTATGGATCACCATTTTAATCCAAATACTGCATCCATATTCTCTACCGTTATGTGAATTTCCTTTTTAATGTCACACAACTTTAAGAAGATGTTGCTTTATTAAGAGCAGGAAACAATACACCGTAAATAGTGTCGACAGCAGATAACTCGGCAGTTTTACCAAATATGGAAACCCTTTATAAACTTCAACAGTAAAGTGTATTTTTCTGGTGCACACTGTAAAAGAGCCGTCCATTTATAATTCTATTTTCAAAGCCACTACTTCTGTCAGCAGCAGAAAGCACCAGACAGCAGAGAAGATGTCATTACACTGAAAAATAAGTGCAATATGTTGAGACTGAGAGAGAAAAGACTGCCGAACATAACCCACAAATATAAGTCATTCATCTTAGCAATATCCACTACTTAAACCTTATTGAACACTTATTTAACTATTTTAAATCACTCTAAATAGCACCATCTAGAACACCAAATCTGATTGATTATTGTGACCCATACTAACAGCAGGCTGTCTTGTTCTCCTCAGCTGGAACACACCAGCCTACCTAGTAAAACACAGTGCAATATAATAAAACCTAAAATTAGGAAGAAATTCAATTTTAAACAACAAGGAACAATTACACATTTTTCAGCATATGGCAACCATCTTCAACTAACACACTCTAAAGCCATCGCTGAACTTTATTTGTAGGCTGATGACCTTTTATTGTACTCTTCCTGTTCTTGCTCTCATCTATCATGTGGACAAAATGGATCAGATAAAATTAATATTAGGTGGCACCCTAGTAATACTAATAATGGGCAGGGCTTTCTTTTGCTCTCAAAACAGCCTCAGTTCTTAATGGCATGGATTCCACAGGACATTGGAAAAATTCCTTTGAGAGTCCGGTCCATGCTGAAATGATCACCTCATGCAATTCGTCAGATTTGTCAGCTTCAGACTCATGCTGCAAATCTACCACATCCTACTAAAGCTGTTCCATTGGCTTCAGATCCAGTGAGTGGGAAGGCCATTGAAAAACACCAAAGTCATTGTCATGTTCATGAAAC
Organism: Polypterus bichir lapradei; assembly: GCA_026402145.1. Lineage (NCBI taxonomy): Eukaryota > Metazoa > Chordata > Cladistia > Polypteriformes > Polypteridae > Polypterus > Polypterus bichir. Next base: position 34,031,075 of record JANRMT010062822.1, read on the forward strand.
CAGTTCGAGATGACTTCTGCTGGTGCAATATCAGGCTGGATATAGCCATTAGAAGATGGGAAAATTGTGACCATGAAGGAATGAACAACACATGAAAATCAACAGTACTCAAATAGGCCACGTCATTCAAGTGATTAATGGGCCCAAAGTGTGCCAAGAAAACAATCCCCACACCACTGCACCTCCACCAATGTGGGCTGTTGACACAAGGCAGGTTGGATGCATGGATTTATACTGTTGGGAGACAAATTCTGACCCTAAATCTTTTGTGCCTCAGCAGAAATTGAGATTCATCAGACCAGACTCCATTATTCCAGTCTTCAACTTTCCACTTTTTTTTCACCCTGTGCCCACTGCAGTTACGGATTTCTGTTTTTGGCTGACAGGATTGGAACCCACTGTGGTCTTCTGCTGTTGTAGCATTTCCACCACAGGGTTTGACATGTTGCACGTTCAGAGATGCTTTTCTGCTAACCACAGAGTGATTATCTAAGTTGCCGTAGCCTTTCTGTCAGCTTGAACCAGTCCAGCCATTCTCCACTGATATTTCTCGTCAAGTTGTTCACGAGATGTTTTCCATTTTTCACACCATTCTGAGTAAACTCTAGAGACTGCTTTGTGTGAAAATTCCTGGAGATCACCAGCTACAGAAATACTCAAAGTAGCCTGTATGGCACCAACATCTGTGCCACGGTCAAAATCTCTGAGGTTTTTTCCCCATTGTTGAGCTGCAGCCATGTAATTGACTGATTTGATAATTGCATGCATCAGCAGATATACAGGTGTTCCTAACAATTTGCACAGTGACTGTATGCTCAGCTTATAACTATTTACGTATGTTAAACCTATTATAGGAACAAATGCAAAAAATAATATTTGAGCGACCACAGTGTTAAGACACTATACGAGAAAGAAAATAATGTGGTTAACAAATGCAGGGAGTTTTCAGCTAAAAATCAAAGAACTGTTACTTTTCCAGCAAGATAAAGTTTAAGTGTGGATGTGCAGCTCACGAATGAATGGCTTATTGTCTGCTTATAAAAAATACAGCGAGACAGTAATCAAGTGTCAGATTAGCGTGCGATTCCCTCAGAAAGCGTCTCACATTTGGCTGGTGAACATATGAACGAAAAGAACTGTCCCATGATTATACATGTTCTATTACTGTAAGTAAAATGCAGCTGTGCATTAAAGAGCATTTTATTTCTTGCTTCACATGGCAAAGGGGAACATCACCTTGTCACCTGTTAGTTGGACATGACCTGCATGACAGACTGTCAATGCTAAGCATGACACCATTTATTTTTTACTCTATTTATTTATTTTTTCATTTTATTGAATTTATTAAAATCAAATAACTCTCCATACACATAGCTCGAGTTTTACAAAAAGAAAAAAAAAGAAAAAGGTTTGAAACAAATCAACCCCCACCCCTGAGAAAGAGAGCCAGGCCAGCAGTGTAAAACTTTATGCTAGTAAAGACAAATGAATAGATAAATTAATAAATTAATAAAGATAAATGGAGTAAAAGAGGGGAGAGAACCTGCTTTCTCAATTTACATGCTTATTCTAAATTGTTACTGATTAGACCCTGCCAGGTTTTGAAAATGTTTTGCACAGACCCTGTAAGTGAGAATTTGATTTTTTCCAGTTTCAAATAGTATATAACATCAGTTACCTACTGACTTAGAATCGGAAAGTTAGGGATCTTTCACTTGAGCAAGACAAGTGCCAATAGTGTAGTAAAGGCAATTACAGTTTGTTTGTTCTTCTCCACTTTAAGCCCCTCAGTGAGCCCACCAAACACAGCTGTTAGTGGATTAGGAGGGATTGTGGCACCAAGGCTGTCTGAAAGGCATTTAAAGATTTTGGTCCAGAATGATGTTAATTTGGTGCAGCCCCAAAACATGTGACCCAGTGAGGCCGGAGCTTGACTGCAGCATTGGCAGGTTGGATTTTGCCCTGGAAACATTTTGGACAATTTCACACAAATGAGATGTGCTCGATATATAACTTTAATTGGAATAATTCCATGCTTTGTGCATATGGAGCTTGAGTGAATTCTGTGCATTGCTACTTTCCACTCCTTTTCTCCTACTACTTATTATAGCGTCACAAGAGTGAAGGCTATTCTAGTTTTGGGATATACAACAACTTACGATTCTTTCATGTAGTCACATTCTGAGATCTGATTTGCACAAATAAAATTACCCAACAGTTGTTTTCCAAGGACACTGTATTCTTGTAGTTGCAGAAACAACAACAGCTAAAACAAAAAAGGATATTTTTCTTTAACAAACTTCAAGTCTACTTCTGTTCTCTGCAGAGCTGCTCTTCCTGTAGAGTGGCATTTATCTAAAAGATAGAAGCACCCCTCTGGGGAAGGCCAACTTACACTAGAGAAACACACATTTATAAAGACGTTTATTGTCGTGAGACTTGTGTGTTAAGGCAGTTGACATTCAGCTGATCCTGCATTCTTGTGGTTTATATGAGAAAGTGTGTTTTCATTGTAACCAAACCGACCCTAGAAAGCAAAAGCACAGACTTCCCCACCTCATGCATCACAGCGTGAAGACTTTAGTAAGAAGGGTATTTTGATCTTTGGTAAGTTTCTGTGCCCACGACTTTTGTTTTGTGTGTTGGACAATGTAAGATGGACATTTTCATTTATTTTCTAAAAGTTTTCTGCATGTTGTTGGCATAAAATATACGTCTTTTTTCTTTTTCTATTAGAGGGAGTCCATTTCTGATGTTAGTTTTTTTTTTGATAGAAGCCTCCAATGAAAAGGTGTAACTATTGTTATTTCTTAATGGCATTTGTTTTAAAATGGATGTCACCATTTGCTGTGATTTACCGATCTGCTCCAAAAAGCTTATTCTCACGTGGACAAAGCTGGGAGTGCTGTGGCGATTTTGTTTTATCATTTCTCCAATGCTGTGGGTACCACCAGTCACCCCTGTTAAGGGTAAACAGAGATATGCAGGTGAATGAGCCTATGGTGTCCTGGATAACGGACTCTCTGTTCAGGACAGCAGTTTATGAGTCTCAAGGATTGTGAGCAACACTGGAGCAGCACAAGGAACTCCCTGTCTCCTTTTCGCTTCCCTGTGTTCGCCCTATAAATATAACTTCAGGTCATGTCTCTGGCAGAAATTCTCAGATGACTCTTCACTTATGGGGTGTATTGATAAAGGGGTGAGCCAGAGTATAGGAGTCAGGTGGAGAACTTTGTTTTTTGGTGAAAAGAAAATTGTCTACAACTTAACATCAGCAAAACCAAGGAACTGCTTATCGACTTTCACAGCCTCCATGTCCGGTCACTATTCAAGGAATGGAGGCAGAGGTGGTTCACTTCTACAGGTACTTGGGGGTCCACATCAGGGACAGGTTGGACTGGTCTCGTAACACAGAGGAACTGCTTAAAAATGTGCTGAGCAGGCTCTTCTTCCTTAGGAGACCATGTGCCATTAATGTGGGAAGTGACATCCTTCACACTGTCTACAACTCTGTGATGGCCAGTGTGATTTTCTACACTTTGGTGTGTTGGGCTGGTAACATCACTTCAAGAGATGCCCTCTGAAACAACTGAATTAAGCTAATTAAAAGGGTAGGCTCAGTTATGGGACACAGTCTGGACCCCCAGGAGGTCATAGCAAAGTGTCATTATGAAAAACACTACACATCCCCCCATTCACACACTAACACTGCCGACTTTCAGCCAATGAATTATTCAGCAGAAGTGTGTCGAGAAACATTACTGGGGGATCCTTCATACCAACAGAAATACGTCTTCATAACGGCTCACTTGAACTGTGACAGCCAAGTCTAAAGTTTTCTTTTTTTTATATTTTCTTCCCTATTAGTCATACTGGTGTGCATTTGGACCACAGTGTGTGTATATATACTGTATTTATTTATCTAGCTAGTTATGTATTTATTTATTTGAAGAGCTTCTGTAAAAAGACAAATTTGACATGAGAGACAAAAAAGGTCTATCTATCTATCTATGCCTATTTAAGATGGCGGTGCTGTAGAAATTGCATTCAAGTTTAAGGATAAACTCTCTAAAATCTTCATTTTTAACAAGCAAGTTTATTTTGTGGTTTTGGAGCATTTAGCCTGCTTGTACGAGAATGCAGATTCAAAACAAAAATTCTACTATTGCTTCTTTTGAGAAGCATTGTTCCTAGCTGTAGAGTTTTGCTGATGGTTCTTAACTACAACGTTGTTTTTTGCCACTCTCTGACTAGAAGAACTCCCAGTTACAAATTTTGGCAGGTCCATTAACCATACATTACCCGCGGCTCCTTCAATTATTTCAAATCTGCCTTTTCCCACTTATACCTTATAATGACTGCTTTGCAACTCACTGTAAGACAATTTTCTTAAGTAAGAGAAAGTTAAAATACACATCTAAGAAGTCTTGGACATTTATACCCTCTTGCCAGGTTCTTTGACTATGTGTTTGTTTTTGTCATGTGTTGGGTTGACATTATGTGCATTTTATCTTTTATTTTTGTTAATTTTGAGATATTATTTTTCACATTGTTACATCAGTGTACCAAATACCGAAAAAAAAATTGTGTTTTTTTTTGCTATGTGATATTATAATTATGTTTTTCCTCTTTAAATCTTCTGCCGTTCCATGTTCTTTGTTGGCAGAACCTTGAGAGGTGGGACCATCCTGATGTCACCACTCCTGAGCCCTCTTTTATACTGAAGTTTGCAGCTCAGGAGTACGATTATTTTCATTTACTGTTGGATTTTCTGATTACTGTTGCTCTCTACCGCTCATTTAAGGATTATGATTACTGGACAGTGTTTTGGGCCTTTGTTTCTGTTAAGGTTGCCTTTAAGGCAACTTCTCTGTGCCCCTTTTTGCTCTGCTGAGCTCTTTCCTACATTTTGTTATTTTTGTGAAGTCCATCATTTATTTATACAGATTCTTTGCTTGTCCAGTTCATATAAGCCGAAGGTTGACAGTTACCCTTGTCTTTGTAGGACTTTCATTATAGATTTTGATAGTTGTTTTGCTAGCACCTCAATTTTAGGCCTGCTGGGCAGACCAGACAGGTTTCTGGCATGCTTCCTAGCTTATTTGGGATGCCTCGCTCTGAAGTTCATGACAGTTTTGTGGATTTGATTTTGTTTATTTGGTTTTCTTTTCTTCTGGTTTTTGGACTCTAGCCTGTTATCCGGTCCTCAAGACTGACCTTTATTCTTTTAGTGTTTTCTCATGACCACTTCCCCCTTACACTGAAAGTACGCCTTCACCTGATGGTGTGTGATTTCCATTTCAAATTTAAACACCTTTTTTGTTTATATTGCTTATTGCTTGCAGAAGGTAGTTATGAGGTGCCAATGATAGATTGGCCATCTAACTCTGTGAAGAGGATTACATGTGCTCTGGTTTGTGTCTTGTATTGGCTCTATTTTTTGACATCCATTGCACACCCAATCTACCTGGAAGGGGGTCTCTCTCTGAGTTGCCTTTCCCAAAATTTCTTCCATTTTTTTCCTTACAAGTTTTTTTTGGGAGTTTTTTCTTGTCTTCTTGGGAAGTCAAGGCTGGGGAGGCTGTCAAAAAACAAGGCCTGTTAAGGCCCACTGAGGCATTCCTTGTGTGATTTGGGGCCATATAAGAAATAAATGGTTGTTGTATGTCACCAAGAGCACCAATCTAAGGGGCAGCTGTCACATTCTCTAAAAAACTTCAGTGGCCTTAAGATCTCACTGAAATTGAAGAAAAAATGTAAATTACAGTGTAACACAGTATGGGCAGGACTCATCATGAAGCTAGCTGTATTAGCAAGCACAAGGGCATGACTCACTGTTATCAAGGTGACAAGAACGTCACAGCCTGTCGCTCGGCAAACTGATAACAGTTGGAATGCATCTCATCAAATTGCTTAACGGAAAGGCTCTGTATACAGAGATGCACGACTGTCAGCGGCAAAGCAAAATGTACACTGAAACCTGCGTTTAGCTGCATCAGAGAATAATTACATTTTTAATGAGGTGCTTTGAGAACTCAAGCAAAATGACACCTTTTATTGGCTAACTGAACAGATTACAATGTGCCAGCTTTCCAGGCAACTCAGGCCCCTACTTCAGGCAGTTTGTAATCAACATCCTACTAATATGATGCTTAAAATGTTTTTGTCCACTCTGCTGTGGTCAAACACCACATACTTTTATTGATATTTTCTGGGACTGTCCAGCAGCTTTTAATTTCTTGTCAGTCATTTCAAATTATATGACATCTGTTTTATCCATAAACATACCTTTTTCTCCTCACATATTTCTACTCTTGGAAATTGCTACTACTTAACCTAAAGCAGGAAAGGTTCTTTTCACTAAGCTAGCACTAATATCATAGTGGATAAATACCAACCATCTCTCCTTTACCTACCTGAAAGCCATTTTAATTTTAGTGAGAAGGATTAACCAGTCAACACAAGATAACATTTAAGCTTGGTAAGAACTAACATACAGTAACTAGACAGCAATTCTCTCCCTAATACAAATGGTGGTTTTGGGGGGAGATCCTCTCTTATTTTCTTACTGGACTCTAGCAGGCAAGTTAAAGGCAGGAGAGTGCTGGAGAGCGGTGGGGTAGCTCTTGTTTTATCTACACTTTTGTATACGGTACTGAAGAAGGTCCTATGCAGTAAGTGTCAGGTGTATTGTATCTCTTTGGCATGGTAACATGCCTGTTCATCCTTGTATAATAAAAAAATGATCACAAAATAAAAGATGTTTAAAAATAAAAAGACAAGAACTGTGCCCAAACAGGCACAGACAGATTAGCTCAAGAATAAACACACCAAGATGGAGAAAAGGAGCTTGTGAGAGGCTGATTTCAGTTAGGAGATTATTATTATTAATGCTGTGCACAACTAACAATAGAGGCTTAAACGCATTATTTCTGAGTTAAGATTTATTTCCCTTGACTTTTTCTGACTTCCTGACCTCAGTCTGCAAGTTCTGGTAGGATCAAAAGTATGTCAGCCTTCATTAATGTATGCATTATTCTGGTTAGAAGAGCTGTAGAGGGTTTAGGGTGGTAGTGGGGTATGGTGGGATAGAACACTTTTATCTGGTTTGCTAAAGCAAGGAGGCACTTTTAAACAATACGATGTTTTCCATACATGTTATTTGGTTAGTATATACTGTCAAGTCATCATCATTGGGTTCACAGTCATGGTCCTGGTTTGTCCAGTTTAGCTGGGTGCCATCCCCCCAAATGTTTTTCCTGCTGTCTCTGTGGTTCCTGGCATCCTTTTGGGGTATCACCCATAGCTTCTTACACGAACTCTAGCCATGTCTTTTTCACCCTGCCTCTCAGTCTCATTCCCTCCACCTCCATCTCTGTGCACCTCTTCACCGACTCATTCCCTCCATATGCCTAGCCTACCATAGTTGGTTTTTTCTTGACCCACCACCTATTGAGTGCATGCCAAGGCATTCCCTTAACTGATCAGTTTAAAATACATAAACCAGGGGTGGCCAACTCTCATCCTGGAGAGCCACAGTGGCTACAGGTTTTCATTCTAACTGTTTTCTTAATTATTGACCAGTTTATTCTAAAAATTAATTTAATTTATTTGCTATTTAAGACTCAGACTCTTTAAATCAGGGCTGGGTAACATCAGTCCCGGAGGGACGCAGGGGCTTCAGGTTTTTGTTTCAACCCAATTGCTTCATGAGAGATCATTCATTGCTGATGAGCACTAATTGCAGGTTCATTTTAGTTGTCTCGCTTGTTAAGATTTTGAACCCTTAATTACTTATTTTAGTCTTAAACAGCTGTATTCATTGTTTTAACTGCCGCTTGTTAGCAATAAGATCTAAATGATAAAGGAACAAGCGGTTCTCCGTCTCGCTTGTCTCCATTTCCACCCCGTGTGTATTCATCATTCACTTTTTGGTTTACTTACGTACTCAGAAGGAAACTGAAGAGAAAGTGAAGAGTTGGAAGTTACTCATCCGTGTTAGGCTTCAAATCACTCTTTTGTCTTGTAAATGTGTTGATAAGCAGCAAGCAGCCTGCTATACCATCCCCCCACCCCCGCTCAAAGTATTCTCAGCTCTGTTTACCTGCGTGTCAGTTGGTTAGAGTTGTATAGAGTAAATACTATATCGTTATTTGGAACACATGCTTTTCATGTGTGTTCCATTTCTACAACAATCTATCCAAACACATCATTAAAACAAAAACGTTTTTCATATTTTCATAACTGTACTTGTTTTGTTATATTTGTACCTTTTGTGAAAGTGTTTATTTGATATTTGAACTTCAGGCTTCACACATTATATGCTTCATGTCTACATTTTGTCAATTATTACTAAAACATGAAAGACTTTTCTGTTTTAACAATATGTTTACATAGATTGTTGTAGACACCAAACACACACGAAATGCATGTGTTCCAAATAACGATATAGTATTTACTCTATACAACTCTAACTAACTGACAGGCAGGTAAACAGAGCTGAGAAAACTATGCGCGGTGGTGGGGGGATGGTATAGCAGGCTGCTTGCTGCTTATCAACACATTTACAAGACAAAAGAGGTTGACGGAGAGGTGCGAAGGGATTTAAGGTGGGACGGATTTACACGTTTTTTCGTAGGCTTTGGTAATTCCAGTGTTAAATACAGTTTGAAATTCAATCAGGTGCGATGGTTGCAATGGTGACATTCCATGTTAAGCAGATGATCTGCTACTGGTTTCAACTTTCTTGGTCAGACATAGTGGCAGAAAAATATTTTTAAATACTCAAGAAATATTTTAGCACTTAGCATAAAGTTACCTGTTAAATAAACATAAGATTACACTTTGAATTGCCAAACATAAGCAGGAACGATAAGACTTAAAGAAGATAAAGAATATGAATGTGAACACTGATTAAAGGATGTTAAATCTTCTCAAAGCAGATTGGAAAGTAACAAAATTAAATTATTATGTACTATGTGACAAAAAATGTAATTGCATTTAAAATTCTTGTATTTCACAAATCAGGTATATAATTGACACCCTTTGCATATTTAAAATGTTTTTTTAATTCTGAAATATAGTAATTGTGGTATACTACATGCTTCCCATTCAGTTTCCCTCATCCCACCTAACGGGAAAAGAAAGAAAATGAGAAGCATAACAAGTTAGCAAGATACCTAGAGTGCAGAGTGAGTGTGTATGATCAGCACTTAAAATCACGCATGTTGCTTGATGATAGTGTTGATAAATACTGACACATACTGGACTGATTTCCAACAAAATGAAATTCATCATGCAGCTTTATGTAGTTTAGTATATTCTGTTGGCCAGGGCTGATATCAATCTTGTACCCACCTAAAGTTAACATCTCACTCAGATGAAACAAGAAAGAGGATATGAAAATGGATCCACTGATGTTAAATTAACTGTAAAATTAATTACTAATTGTAAAATGGTAGTACTTGGAATTAATCAAGATGAGACAGCAAGTTAGTACTGCAGCAATACGTAACATGGTAATTTGTTCATAGAGCAAAATTGTTCCATCATGTAACAAAACAAAAGGCTATTAGTGGTTAGGATTAAACAGTATGTCCACAAAGGTCTTCTCCTGATACTCTGGAGGTGTGCAAGGTTAATTTGTGTCTTTAAATGAACCCAGCGTCTGTAAATATCCTGAGAGACATTCAGGGTTAACCGATATTTTACAGTGTGAGCACGGGCCCTGTGATAAACCTATAGCTTGTGCTCAGCAAGTTCCTGCCTTTCGTTTGATGCTGTTGTGTGCATGGATTCATGCTGCTGGCACCAAATTCTGGCCCTACCATCCAGACTACATTTTCCCAGTAATCATCTGGCCTGTTTTGGGCAGTTTGTGCTCGCTGCAGGCTCAGCTTTCTGTTGCTGGCTGACTGAACTGGAACCCAGCAAGGTCTCCTGCTGTTGCAGCACATCTGCCTCAATGTTCACCATCTTGTGCATTCTGAGATGTCTTTCCACTCATCACAGTTGTACAGAGTAATTATCTAAGTTACTGTAACCTTCGTCTCAGCTCACACCAGTCTGGTTGTTCTCCTCTGACCATTCACACTTCTGTCTGTAGAACTGCCACTCACTGGATATTTTTTTTGCTTTACACACCATTCTGAGTAAACTCTAGAGACTGTTGTGCATTAAAATCCCAGGAGATCAGAAGTTGCAGGAATATTCAAGATAGCCCATCTGGCAACATAATGTATTAGAAAGCACTGAGATCACATTTGTTTCCCATTCTGGTGTTTGATGTCAAGAGAGGTGAGGCTGGGGGGCTGTGAAAAAAACAAGGCCTATTTAAGCCCATTGAGGAATTCCTTGTGTGTCTATGGGCTATACATGAAATACATTTTGTTTGTGTTTGTTTATATGAGCATTACCTGACCTGTATCTGCATGACTGTATGTACTGCACTGCTGTCACATGATTGGCTGATACATACGTAAGTGCATGGAAAAGCAAATGTTCCTAATAATTTGCTCAGTGAGTGTGTATCATATTCAAGACACTTCATTGTATGCACATTATAAGGATAAAGAACAGTACTGCAGGCATTTAAAATCTGGTGGAAGGGACAGTTTTACTATAAGAATTTAAAGTGAACAGTAAAAATAGCTGAAGCAATTAGTGAAGCAAAGCAATGCAAGGACAACGTGTTTAAGAGATGAGCACATTTTAAAAAGTGCTTTTGTTCTTCATTTATTAAAGAAAATAACAGCCACTGATGATAGCATCTGCTCTGCATCACCTCGCCTACTGCCCTAAACATTACTGAGTGTGGGCAGAGCTTAGACCAGCATGGCACAGTCAAAGAGGCGGCACATGTTACAAGAAATGGTCAGGTCAATACATACTGTATGTATTTAAAATATCATATCTTACAGCAATTAGTAAAAGTGTTGATTCAGCCAGACCAGAAGTTAGTAAAATGTTGGACTTCTCTAACATTTTCAATCAATTCAAAAAATAAATACTTATTATATGAGAATAATTTGTGCCCTTTCTATTTACTGTATCTCTGTTACAAAGGAACGACCAACAGTAAGGAATTCCTCAAATTCCCATACAAAAGGCAAATCTCAAAAGACCTCTGAAGACTTGGACATGTGAATAAAATTACACTAAAACATTTATTTAACACAAAAATGACTTTTTTTGCAAAACACTGTTACTATTTTTTTCTAACAAAATGTTTTGAAATGGGATGACATTATAGAGGAACATGTGGAGAGCTTCGTTTTACTTTTCTTAATTTAGTAATCCTTACATGTGCTACTAGAGATGTTTAGTCATATAGTTCCATTTTTTTCCATGCAAATTCAGTTTTCTCGGGTATCATCTGGTGATGTCATTACCAGTTTAAGCGTTCTTGTGTACGCCTCATGCTGCATGGCATGTTACTTAATGAATTGAAGACTTCCTTGCAAAGGAAAACTTTGTTTTTTTGTAAAGAAACGGGTTTTTGAACGCTTGCTTGCCTTGTGATTTCAAGTTCATTTTACCCCTTTTAATTACAGCAATCCTCCTTGATGTTTCAATGAAAGAAACCACACTGAATCCTGACTTTGTTTCTTATTACAGAAATTGCTGCCAATATCTATACAATTTCATGCAAAGATCTAAATGGTTCCTGCAGACCAGGATCTGTCAGAGATCTATAGTCAGTATGAACAGCTCAGATGTAAATAAAATGGCCCTACTCTAAGCAGTGTAAATAAATATTGAGTTGAGGAGTAGTGTGGTAAGTAGGATAAAGACTCAATCAAGTTTTATTTCTTCACAAATACTTATCAATATATTTCCTGTTTAATGGAGTATGCATGATACTGTGTGTTCACAAAGGGACTCCACTTTCACTCTGGTGCAGAAACATGCTGCTAGTCCAGACTGGGCCTTTGTTGTTATGCATGTGTTCGCTAGAACGGACTCAATTGACTATCTAGAGTTGGTTCCAGCCTCATTTCTGAAATAAGATCCTAAACAGGAACAGCAGGAACAAAATGGACATTTAAAAACAGTTGGACTATTTCAGAAAACTATTTTTCTCACGACAAATGAATATATCACTTTTGTAAAGTATAGAATTAGGGTCTGGCACCTTCAGATAAGGACACATCTGTCAGTTATGGTCATGAACTTATATGATGTTATCCCGATCTATTTGTATACTTTTTTAAATTATTGTCATTTATAATATCTTTTGTGATGTACGGTCGGCTGTTCATCCCGGCCACTACCCCCACGCTGCCAGGTGGAGCCCTCCCTGCAGTATGGAAGTGCCCCGAAGACCAGCAGGGCATCATGGACATTGGAGTCTTTATGCACAGCCCTGCTGGATACCATGGGGGCCGCTTGGAGACGCTGCAGGGAGGAAGGACGATTATTTGCCTTACGCCCCAGAAGTATGTCCGAGTCACATGGACAAGGGGAATGACGTGCTTCCAGGGTGAAGAAAAGGACTTTTGATATGACCCAGAAGTGATAGGAGGTCACATGGACTGGGGGTTGGAACACTTCCAGGTCAGGGAGTATAAAAGGACTGTGGGAACTCCCAGACGGCGAGCTGAGCTGGGTGGAAGGGTGGCAACGCGTCTGGGAGTGGTGGAGAGTTTATTGATTGTGTATTGTGGTAACTTAATGAGTATTGTGGAGAGGAGGGTGCTTGTGCACTGTATTTGTCCAAATAAAGAAGATTATTGGACTTTTACCACGTGTCTGACGTCTTGGACAAGGGAGCAATAGCGCCTCCTATCTGTCACACTTTGTATCATTGCTTTTGTGACTTCATCATGGTGATGCCACTGAGTATGACAGGAGGAAGGAACCTGAAAAGCTTGGCAGTATCAAAGATAAGACTGATGTGTATCCATTTCAATTGACTCTTATTACACAAAAGTGAAATGTCAGGGGTCTCACTTTAATCTGATGTTCTTTCTGTAGCACTCACTTCATGGCACTGACCTCCCGGACTTTAAAGAAGCAATCAGTATAATATAACTGACAGTCAAGGTGTCATGCACAACCAGGAGAGCATCGCATTGTGAGTGTCACTCATCACAATACCCGATCTTTTAGTGCCTGAGACTCCTTGTGTAAAACAAGTTCAGCAAAGTCATTTTAGGAACTGTGGCTCACAGAAGGAGCAAATTACAGTAAAACCTTGGATTGCGAGTAACTTGGTCTGTGAGTGTTTTGCAAGACGAGCTAAAATTTTTAATAAATTTTAACTTGATAAATGAGCGAGGTCTTGCAATATGAGTAGTACATATATGCTTTGTCTGCTGAGCGTCACATGATCACAACTGAGCCGATGTTTCTTCTCTCTCTCTCACTGCAGGATTGTGGCTAATCGTCTCCCAAGCTCGGTCTCAGTTGGTGTGCCTCACTCATACAGACAACAGCCGTACGCATGTATACTGTTTACTATAGCATTGTGACCACGTGTGTGTTGTAACGTGTGAGTCCGTCTTGCACACCAAAACATGAGACTGAGTCTCAGTACTTTAGCAACGCCAGCTTTATTTAGCTTGAAACAGAAACAGCACGGTTATTTATTGTAGCGGGATCTGTCACTCTACTCACACACAGACACAGCAGTCAGGCAGGGTCGTGGCCAGTTTAGTGGCCAAGCAATACTGTCCCCTGCATTTATAATGTTCCTTGTATCACCCATCAACGGCAGGCGCTTATAGCATGTCCACGATCTTTTCAGATTCGCTTTTATGGCAAACTGCTACAGTGCTGGGAGCCTGCGGTTGCTTCTTGACGCTCTTCCGCGTGTCGTCCCGTTGGGTGGAATCCCAAAACTATTTAGAAACCGTCCTACACAATAACCCTCCTCTCTCTCGTCTCCCTCACACCAGCCATGATTCTTTTCAAAGGTAAAGTGCAGGTTAATTTGTTTTATGTGTTTTTACTTTATATTTCGTATTTTTATATGAATAGTTTTGGTTTGTGGAATGAATCATCTGAGTTTCCATTATTTCTTATGGGGAAATTCACTTTGATATACAAGTGCTTTGGATCACAAGCACGTTTTCGGAACGAATTATGCTCACAAGCCAAGGTTCCACTGTATACTTCATTTTCAGAAGAACGAATACCTAGTGGTTATGAGATGAATAGGCTTTTAAAAAGCATGAACTGTCCATTACTGCACTGTGGCTGCAACATCATCCAACATGGCCACTTCTGCTTTTTTCCTTTAACAGCTTCTGACCCTTCTTCCAACTGTTTCAAATGTACTTTTATTTATATTTACTAAATAGAAATTATACACTCACCTAAAGGATTATTAGGAACACCTGTTTAATTTCTCATTAATGCAATTATCTAATCAACCAATCACATGGCAGTTGCTTCAATGCATTTAGGGGTGTGGTCCTGGTCAAGACAATCTCCTGAACTCTAAACTGAATGTCAGAATGGGAAAGAAAGGTGATTTAAGCAATTTTGAGCGTGGCATGGTTGTTGGTGCCAGACGGGTCGGTCTGAGTATTTCACAATCTGCTCAGTTACTGGGATTTTCACGCACAACCATTTCTAGGGTTTACAAAGAATGGTGTGAAAAGGGAAAAACATCCAGTATGCTGCAGTCCTGTGGGCGAAAATGCCTTGTTGATGCTAGAGGTCAGAGGAGAATGGGCCGACTGATTCAAGCTGATAGAAGAGCAACTTTGACTGAAATAGCCACTCGTTACAACCGAGGTATGCAGCAAAGCATTTGTGAAGCCACAACACGCACAACCTTGAGGCGGATGGGCTACAACAGCAGAAGACCCCACCGGGTACCACTCATCTCCACTACAAATAGGAAAAAGAGGCTACAATTTGCACGAGCTCACCAAAATTGGACAGCTGAAGACTGGAAAAATGTTGCCTGGTCTGATGAGTCTCGATTTCTGTTGAGACATTCAAATGGTAGAGTCAGAATTTGGCGTAAACAGAATGAGAACATGGATCCATCATGCCTTGTTACCACTGTGCAGGCTGGTGGTGGTGGTGTAATGGTGTGGGGGATGTTTTCTTGGCACACTTTAGGCCCCTTAGTGCCAATTGGGCATCGTTTAAATGCCACGGGCTACCTGAGCATTGTTTCTGACCATGTCCATCCCTTCATGACCACCATGTACCATCCTCTGATGGCTACTTCCAGCAGGATAATGCGCCATGTCACAAAGCTCGAATCATTTCAAATTGGTTTCTTGAACATGACAATGAGTTCACTGTACTAAAATGGCCCCCACAGTCACCAGATCTCAACCCAATAGAGCATCTTTGGGATGTGGTGGAACGAGAGCTTCGTGCCCTGGATGTGCATCCCACAAATCTCCATCAACTGCAAGATGCTATCCTATCAATATGGGCCAACATTTCTAAAGAATGCTTTCAGCTCCTTGTTGAATCAATGCCACGTAGAATTAAGGCAGTTCTAAAGGCGAAAGGGGGTCAAACACCGTATTAGTATGGTGTTCCTAATAATCCTTTAGGTGAGTGTACTTGCATATGTCGCATCGGCTAGTCATCCTAGTGCAATAAAAATGTCGGACACTAAATATAACACCATACACCACACTGAATCTCCATTTTAAGATTTATTTTACAGTCAAGGATCAAAACATCCATCCATCCATTATCCAACCCGCTATATCCTAACTACAGGGTCACGGGGGTCTGCTGGAGCCAATCCTAGCCAACACTGGGCGCAAGGCAGGAAACAAACCCCGGGCAGGGCGCCAGCCCACCGCAGAGGATCAAAACAATTAACCTAAATAAAGGCACATGCTAGACACACAAAATCAGATTAATATAAGCTTGTAGAATATTAAAAACTAACAAAGGGAATTCAATAATTTTGGATGGCTGGCATAAGGGTATGTTAGTAAGAGAGTGCTGTGTCTTGGTCTTCAAAACCTTCAAGGCACTGACTCACCACTGAATCATCAGCAGCTGAGCACATTGCAGCTTTTACTGTCACACACAGGCTGTCAAGGCCATCGAATTTATTATCTCCTTCTAAACTGGTTGAAATATTTACTTAATGCCTTCTATTTCTGACACTCACAATACAAAGTTTTATGAAAGGTTTAAATATGTTTTTTTTTTTATGCTTCAGTACATTTACTTATATGGCCAACACCTTAATCCATAACATTTATGATACAATTGGTTACATTTCTTTTGGTTTTCCAATTGGAGCCCAGATTGGTCATGTGATTTGCTCCTGGTCACATGGTGTCAGTAGTGGGATTTGAACCGAGAACCTCAGGGTTCAAAGCCTTAACCACTATTCCACACTGCCTGCATTTTATATACCGTGTATCTTATATACTGTGCCTATAAAAAGTATTCACCCTTTAGAAATTTTTACATATTATTATTAAATAACTAGCTGTGTAAGCCCATGCTGTAAAAAGTCTGGTGTCCTAGAAACTATTGAAATCATCAGAAAACAAATTGAAATGTAGAGATGATAGGTAATTGAAAGGAACTGTTCGGGGCATCTCTCTCCTAGGATGTTTCTTGTTGCCGACGTGCTCACATCATTTGTGCATTAGTGATGGGAGGAAAAGTAAAAGGGATAACATTTTGCCGATGTTAGTGGCTAAGCGACTTTGTCTTTCTTCAGAGGTTTCGTTTTGCCGGCGTGCTTGCCTCGCTTGTGTTATTAGCAACTAAGAGAGTTTTCTGTGTCCTCGGAGGCAATGCCCTTACCCCGACTCCACCTCTCACTTCCAGGCTGGACGGACAGAAACACACACTTCCACACATAGATGTTTATATACTGTATAAGATATTGATTCACAGTGGATTTTATTTGTCTTTTTTAACACTGATCAGCAGTAAAAGATTCTTTAATGCCAAAGTGAAAACAGATCTTTCTGCAAAGTGGTCTAAATTAATTACAAATATAAAACACAAAATAATTGATTGCGAAAGTATTTACCCCCCTCAAGTTAGTACTTCCCTGTCATGGCTGTCAAGGTGCATGTACTGTCCAGAGTCTGGGGAGCAAGTCTGGTTACATTTTATAACACTTTCTAAACCCCTTGATCTGGCTACTTGGGCAAGCCTTGATGTTATCAGGTTTGATTGATTGTGTTATTTAACTTGTCGTGCAATTGATCAAAGTGTAATACTGCCATTTTGCCTGAGGTGTCCACACGCTCGACATGTTGTAGGCCAACTTGGGCTGAGTTATAAAAGTAAAAAGCATCCTGTGACATTCCCAAAATGGGATTCATGCAGTCATAGCGTGCGAATCCCCCAGTGTTTCTTTTTCTTATTTCTAATTACAAGGCTTGGTGCTTTCCCACCTAAACTAAGAGTGAAGCTTGCTTCTTCCACACAGCCTTGACTGAATGCTCTAACTATTCATTCGTTTTTGTGAAGGTGTTAATGTAATTTAATTTTTATTTACTTTTAATTACTTTTTTACTTTTACTACATTTTATTATTCATGGGTATTTAAAATAGTCGTAGTGAAATACTCAAGTAACTGATTTTGTATTTATAATAACTAAGGACTAAACTGTCTTCCTCCAGCACCCTGCATACTCTTCTGTATACCACCTCTTTAAATACAATCGCCTTCTCTAACAGAGGGGTGCCCTGATGGCCTTCGAGTGGCTGAGCCACGAGATAGCAGACACCCAGTGCCTGCCCCCAGGAGCTGGCAAGCAAACTGTATTTATGTGTTTATTTTTTTAAAAACAGGCTTTCTCTTTGCCACTCTCCCCTAAAGCTATGACTGGTGAAGCTTCCAGGCCACAGCAGTTGTCTGCTCGTTTCTCCACTCTCATCCACTGTACCTTGTAACTCCTTTAGAGTTCTCAGAGGACACTTGATGGCCTCACTCACTAGTCTTCTTCTAACACAATCCCTTACTTTTTACAGACGGCTTGCTCTAGGCATATTATAGCCATACTCTTTCCATTTCTTGGTGACTGATGTAACTGTCAGTCAGTCATTGTCCAACCCGCTATATCCTAACACAGGGTCACGGGGGTCTACTGGAGGCAATCCCAGCCAACACAGGGCGCAAGGCAGGAACAAATCCCGGGCAGGGCGCCAACCCACCATAGCAGATGTAACTGGACTGCTACAAATATTCAGTAATTTGTATATTTTATTGTTTCCATCCTTTGAGATGTGCTCTTCTACCACCTTTACACAGAACTGCTTGGAGTGTTCTTTTGTCTTCATTGTGTAGGTCAGGCCACCACACGGACTCACCACAATTTGGACCTTCCACTTTTAAGTGCATTTATGCTATAAGCAATTGAAACCCTAGACTGATATTCTCTATTGAACTAAATCTGTGATTTTTAAAAAGAGCTGGCTGTACCAGTGAGGATTCAGATGTGTCTTATTTAAAGCGAGTAAGTACTTAAGTTTGAATTCTGTACGCAGCCATTTTCTGTGTGAATTTCACACATCCTCCCTGTGTCTGTTTGTGTGTGTGTGTTTTTTCCATCCGGTCTTCCCGGTACAAGTATGGATGTATGTGTCTGGATCTTGTGATGGACTGGCTCCCTGTCTAGGGCTGTGTCCTATCAGCTTCTGGCCCCCTGCACCCTAAATTGGATTGAAAGGTTTTCAAAATGTTGTCATACATTTATAAACCCTTTGGAAGCACTGATTTCATCCACAAATGGCTTCTAAAATGGATGATAGATGAGTTGTCATTCTGTTGCGCACACGCACACATAAAACAAATTAGATCTTCTATCCTAACCTGATAATGTAACAGAAAAACAGAAATACCTGGAGATAAACCCATTCAGACACGGGGAAAAGGTGCAGACAGGGAATGACTAGGAGCAGATTCATGAGGCAGCAGCATTCAACACTGCCGCATCACAAAACTCAAAGTAAAATACACTAAATAAAGCTGTAAGTGACTGATCATTGAGGTTTTTAGTATGACTAAGATCTGCTAGGCTACATCATTTATTTACTTAAGAACGTCAGCTAATGCACATGGCATTGGAACAATTTTAATGATAAGCAACATAGATATCATCAAGTTATAGAAGCTCTTTCTGGGTCAGTGCACAGCATTAGATATTTATAACCATCAAACATTTCAAATTTATCCAAGGATGTGGAGAGTGAAAAAAATTAGGCCAACTCTCCAACCCCGTAACACATTCACTCAGAAATGATGAGGGTCAGAAGGGGAGAAAGCAAAAGGAGCAAAGATAACACATAAATCAAAGGCAGAAGACCTTCTGAATTATTTGCAGCTCTCCAGAAAAAGAAAAAAAGAAGCCTTTGTCTATGTAGGTAATAAAACATTACAGGCTATGTCCACTGCAAGAGAACCAGCCCTGGCCATTGATACATTACATACTGTGTCTTTTCATCATTTGTACTTTCAGGACTGCGATAGATTCATTACCTAAACGATCTCTCCTGTCATATCACTGAAATAACTGAAACTGAAATAGAGGAGATACTAATAAAAATAAAACTATCAAAAATTAGATTTCTGGGTGGGGGATAAATTTTGGTTTGTTAAATTTGACTTGATTATATGGAATGTTATTTGCTTCAAATTAAAATCAATAAAAATATATTTTTAAAAGTCATTTGAAAATCTTTATACAGTAAAAATGGATTAATGAAATGCCAACTTGATTTTATTGAATGTAATAAAAATAATGGGATAAATCGACAAAAGGTATTCAACGATCACGCTAATCTACAGCCAGCCAGTCTAAAGTTGTTTCATGAGCCATACACCAACATTCATTTCTATACCTTTGTGAATTTTTACCACCCATCCCTAAATAACCAGAGTCTGTAAATGTTGTGCTATAAAATTTGTTTTATGGCTGAGTTGATGGTCGTTGATATCATCCATTGTAGATTGGCTGGGCACATTTGCAGAAAATTCCTCAAGGTGCCACACTGTATCTATCACTCTTTTATATTATTTATCTCACAAGAAAAGCATCAGGCAGTCCTTTACTCAGAAGGAGGTGCGTGACATTCCTGCCTTTGGCTAGTTTAGCAGTAGTGCGCAGTAGCTGAGGGAAGGCAGCCTGTTCAGTGGGTCATGCACAGGTTTGAATGGGATACAGTGTAGGTATGTGCCCCTGTGGTGCTCACAGACTCCAAGGTCCCATGATTCCTCACTCTTTAAGGTGGATAACAGTCCTTAAAATGATCACTCACTGTGGCCACACAAGCTGGAATTCTTTAGAGACTCTGGCTATTAAAGGGTCCCCAGGAGAAGCTCATTTGTGTGATGGAATGTCAGAGCGTATGGTGGGTGACTGATTCCCAGGCTAATGTAACTTGCCAATAACTTATCACTTATACTGAGCTGGGCCCTGGGGCAGCTGGAGCCCATCCCTGTGGTGTAACATTTTACATTACCCATACAGTGAGATTCGGGCACCGGACAAGGAAAGCTGCAGCATGGTGCTGCTTGTGTGGTCTTGTGAGCAGTGCTTGAGGCGGTGTTCAAAGATTCAAGAGAACCCTCAATCCTCTAATATCATATACTAATATACATGTGCTTTGAACTCCAAGGGGGAGCCCCCTGCCCTCTCGCATAAAAGTAATAATGAACTGGTAGGAAACTACAGCAGATGTAGTAAGGGTGACAGCAAGAAGGGTGCTTGGTGTGACATCTAGAAAGAGGAAGGAGGAAAAGGAAACCTGGTGGTGGAATGGGGAAGTACAGGAGAGTATACAGAGGAACAGGATGGTAAAGAAGAAGTGGGATGATAGTCAGAGAGATGCAGAAAGTAGACAAAAGTACAAGGGGATAAGGCGCAAGGTGAAGAGAGAGGTGGCAACAGCTAAATAAAAGGCGTATGATGAGTTGTATGAGAGGTTGGACACTAAGGAGGGAGAAAAGGACCAGTGGGCTAGACAGAGGGACCGAGCTGGGAAAGATGTGCAGCAGGTTAGGGTGATAAAGGTTAAAGATGGAAACATACTCAAGGAGAGGAGAGTGTGTTGAGCAGATGGAAAGAGTACTTTGAGAGGCTGATGAATGAAGAGAACAAGAGAGAGAAGAGGTTAGATGATGTGGAGATAGTGAATCAGTAAGTGCAACAGATTAGCAAGGAGGAAGAAAGGACTGCTATGAAGAGGATGAAAAATGGAAAGGCCGTTGGTCCAGATAACATACCTGTGGAAGCATGGAGGTGTTTAGGACAGAAGGCAGTGGAGTTTTTAACCAGATTGTTTAATGGAATCTTGGAAAGTGAGAGGATGCCTGAGGAGTGGAGAAGAAGTGTGCTGGTGCCGATATTTAAGAATAAGGGGGATATGCAGAACTGTAGTAACTACAGGGGGATAAAATTGATGAGCCACAGCATGAAGTTATGAGAAAGAGTAGTGGAAGCTAGGTTAAGAAGTGAGGTGATGATTAGTGAGCAGCAGTATGGTTTCATGCCAAGAAAGAGCACCACAGATGCAATGTTTGCTCTGAGGATGTTGATGGAGAAGTATAGAGAAGGCCAGAATGAGCTGCATTGCGTCTTTGTGGACCTGGAGAAAGCATACGACAGGGTGCCTCGAGAGGAGCTGTGGTATTGTATGAGGAAGTCGGGAGCAGCAGAGAAGTACGTAACAGTTGTACAAGATATGTATGAGGGAAATGTGACAGTGGTGAGGTCTGCAATAGAAGCGACGGATGCATTCAAGGTGGAGGTGGGATTACATCAGGGATCGGGTCTGAGCTCGTTCTTACTTGCAATGGTGATGGACATGTTGACAGACAAGATTAGGCAGGAGTCCCCGTGGACTATGATGTTTGCTGATGACATTGTGATCTATAGCGATAGTAGGAAGCAGGTTGAGGAGACCCTGGAGAGGTGGAGATATGCTCTAGAGAGGAGAGGTATGAAGGTCAGTAGGAACAAGACAGAATACATGTGTGTAAATGAGAGGGAGGTCAGTGGAATGGTGAGGATGCAGGGAGTAGAGTTGGCGAAGGTGGATGAGTTTAAATACTTGGGATCAACAGTACAGAGTAATGGGGATTGTGGAAGAGAGGTGAAAAAGAAAGTGCAGGCAGGGTGGAATGGATGGAGAAGAGTGTCAGGAGTAATTTGTGACAGACGGATATCAGCAAGAGTGAAAGGGAAGGTCTACAGGATGGTATGTGAGACCAGCTATGTTATATGGGTTGGAGACGGTGGCACTGACCAGAAAGCAGGAGACAGAGCTGGAGGTGGCAGAGTTAAAGATACAAAGATTTGCACTGGGTGTGACGAGGATGGATAGGATTAGAAATGAGTACATTAGAGGGTCAGCTCACGTTGGACGGTTGGGAGACAAAGTCAGAGAGATGAGATTGAGTTGGTTTGGACATGTGCAGAGGAGAGATGCTGAGTATATTGGGAGAAGGATGCTAAGGATGGAGCTGCCAGGGAAGAGGAAAAGAGGAAGGCCTAAGCAAAGGTTTATGGATGTGGTGAGAGAGGACATACAGGTGATGGGTGTCACATAACAAGATGCAGAGGACAGAAAGATATGGAAGAAGATGATGTGCTGTGGCAACCCCTAATGGGAGCAGCCGAAAGAAGAAGAAGAAGAGGTTCCACTTCAAGCACTGCTTGCAGGGCAGGCAAATAGGAATGTAATTGTACTTTGTACACAATATAATAAATCTGAAATAAGCTCCTAGAAACTATTGAAATTGTCAGAAAACAAACTGAAATGCAGAGTTGTTTTGCAGACGTGCTCGCCCCCCTTGTCTATCAGCAGCTAAGTGAGTTTCTCTCTCGTTTGTCTTTCCTCATTGGTTCCACTTTGGCGACAGAGTCGCTTTCTTTCAGCTTCATGCTGTAGCCTCGTACTTCTTTCTTCTTCCAACTCGTTAAGTTGAGGCTGCCTTGCCGGCTCTTTGAGCTTCATGCTTGCACTTCCGAGACGGACAGACAGACACACACTTCCATGCACAGACCTATATATATAAAATACCAAAGCAGTGCCTTACATTTTTTTAAAAAGCCAGTGCCATTGTTCCTCTGTATGCACACTGTATTTTACAAGCTCGCAATACCAATCAACACTCAGGGGAATGAGCTTTTCGCAGCTTGTCATTTGCACGCATGATAAGAAAAGGTAAAACATGCACTATAGCCAAGCCACGATGAAATAGAATGATTTTTTTCTACAACACATGCCGAAGTAAGGGGTGACATTGTTAATTTATGTAGACGATGTTGTCCTCTTTGCTTCATCTGACTCTGACCTTAGGCGCACATTCATGGGATTCACTACCCGAGTGTAAAACAGCAGGGATGAGGATCAGCACCAAGTCTGAGGTCAGTGTTCTCTCATGGAAAGAGTGGACTGCTTTCTCCAGGTGAGGGGAGAACAACTGCCCTTATTATATGAGTTCAAGTATCATGGGGTCTTGCTCACACGTAATGGAAAAAAGGGAATATAAGATTGTCAAGCATATTGGAGGACACTGTACTGGTCCATGGTGGTGAAGCAGAAGCGGAGTCTAAAGAGTGACCTCTCTGTTTACCAGTCGATCTTCATGCCAGTCCTCAACTCTGGTCATGAGCTGTGGGCAATGGCCAAAAGAATTTGATTGTGCATACAAGCTGCAGAAATAAGGTTTCTTTGCAGGGTGGCTAGGCTAAAACTCTGTCATAGGGTGAGCTCAGATATTTTGGGAGAACTTCAGAGCAGAATTGCTGCTCCTCTGGCTGGAGAGGAGCCAGTTGAGGTGGTTTGAGCATTTTGTAAGGACGCCCCCATTCCCACTAGGGCTGCTCTGGGTACATCCCACTGGGCAGAGACCCTGCAGCAGACCCACAACATGCTTGAGAGATTATATCTCTCAGCTGGCTTGGGAACACCCAAGAATTCCCCAGGAAGAGATGGAATCAGTAGCTGGGAATGGAGAAGTCTGGGCTGACCTGCTTGGTTTACTACCATCATGGCCCACCTGGAAAAGCAATTTCAAAAAATGACAAGAGATGACAGCCACTAGAAAGACACAGACAATGAATTTTAGAAGTCTTGTTTATCCGAATCACAGATGAACAATGAAGCATTGTGTCAGAATTTAAAAGTGAATGGAACCGTGCCCTCCAGCAACAAAGAACAGTGTCTAGGCAATGGGTCCCACAAAATGGTGGTGCTCCTGAAAAACAAGATGTAGTTGCAAAAACTTAATGAAACTAAAAATAAATTGTACTGCTGTTTAGAGTGCACTAAACAAATAGGAAAACTTGCTAAAAATATCCTAAAAGCCGCAAAGCCAACGTGTTCATGACAAAATCTTGGAAATGACTTAGCTTTGTTTGCTTACAATATGTAAGGTAAGTTCATATCAAACACTATTCTTGATTATCATGTTTATGACCCTACTGCATCACCATTATGTGTGCTGTTTTAAAACTGTGGTTGCTAGAAAATACACCATTGTCAGGAATAATGTCATGTCACCAAGCATTTCACGACTGGAACTTCTAACACCTGACATCAGTGGTGGGTCACAATTTAAGATGGAGGGGCTCTGCTGGTTTTGTTCAAATTTCTGGATTCTGAAAACAATCTTCTTAAACCATTAAGTTATTGAAAATCAATTTAGGGAGTGTCTTACATTCGATTATATCTTTGGTTTGCATTTTGGATTTTTGAATTTCGATCCACTTGATCCTTCAACTCAGGCACCAGCTGGTTATTTGACAACATTTTCTCTCGTCTCCCGGTCTTGGTGTTTGTGTTTGGTGGGTTCTTTCTTCCCCAGTGCTGCCTGAACAGTTGATCTCCTGTAGCCCAACTTCTTTGCATTGCTGTATTTGGTGGTGTTGTTGCTATCACTGCCCTGCACCACATCAGGCTTGCATTTCAAGCACTACTGCAATACCACATTCAGGATTTTTTATTTAAATGAATACTGTGTTAAATGTTTATTAGCACATGCAGGTAAGAATTTCACTGTACTCTGTTTAAGTGACCCCTCATAAACCTCTAAACCTAATATGACCTGTCATGTTCTACTTCTGAAAGGTCACAAGGGTCATAGCGGAACTGAAAGGTTTAGAAATTGCAGCAGCACAATGAGCCAGTAAGCCTTGGGACTTTCAATATGACTTGCACTTAACCTACTTCACTTATGTGCTTCAACAATTAATGCAGATTTTTTTTCTCACCATACACATAATAATAAAAACAAATACAGCAACATAAACAAATTGTGCTCACTTAAAAAAAGAAAAAAGTGAACATTTTTTTCTTAAATTCTAAGAAAAAATTTCTTTGTTGGATTTATTAGTTTCATAAATTGCACTTACCATGGTATGCAGCAATTTTTAAATAATTCATCCATCCATCCATTTTCCAACCTGCTGAATCTGAACACAGGGATCTGCTGGAGCCAATCCCAGCCAACACAGGGCACAAGGCAGGAACCAATCCCGGGCAGGGTGCCAACCCACTGCAAGACACACACAAACACCAAGCACACACTAGGGCCAATTTAGAATTGCCAATCCACATGTCTTTGGACTGTGGGAGGAAACCGGAGCGCATGGAGGAAACCCATGCAGACATGGGGAGAACATGCAAGCTCCACACAGGGAGGACATGGGAAGTGAACCCAGGTCTCCTAACTGTGAGGCAGCAGCGCTACCACTGCGCCACCATGCCACCCCCGTCCCTTTTCTGTATCTTATTATTGCAAATCGGTACCTTACCCCTGTAGCACTGGACTCACAAGAACCAACCCTAGATGGGACACGAGTCCATAACCAGAACACAATCATACGCCCTGACTTACTCAATCTGAGCACATTTAGAGTCCCCAATCAATTCAACCTGCACACCTCTGTGAACAGAAAAGCAACCGGAATAGAAAAATAAAACCAACGTCAACTCCAGAAGATCATGCAAACTCCACACAGCCAGGTCTTTGTACCAAACTGAGGCAGCAGCTCTGGTCTGTGTGTTAAGATGTTTAAAATCTTGAATAATATAAAGGGGACATTATTTTACATCAACAGTTGCTGCTAATTCTGAAAGTAATCAGGCCCCATTACTTTCTGCACATTTTATTGTACTGTAAATGTAATTTTAAATGTAAACATTTGCTATTTTTGCCCATCAATCTACACACCTGGGGTCCAGGTACCCAACTCCGGTCCAGGAGGGCCCCAGTGGCTTCAGGTTTTCATTCTAATCCTTTCCTTAATTAGTGACCTGTTTTTGCTGCTAATTAAACTTCTTTTGAATTCATTTTAATTGATTTGTGTTCCCCTGAATTTCTTCATCGTTCCTCTGAATTGCTTCATTTCTTTCCTTAAATGGCACCCAAACAGAAATGAAATGTGAAGTGAGTGAGCCAACAGAAGATCAACTAACTCAAACTCCAAGCAGCTGCTTAATCAGGTATCGATTCTTGTTGGTAATTAAACCCGTTCTTTAATTCCATGGCTTGTTGCTGCTCTCATTGTGCAATGGCAGACATTTCAGAAAAGTTTCACATTTTCTTTTTTCTAAGAGCACTGGTCAAATGTTTTGTAGACCTCAGCAGATCAGCATTCAGCAGCAGGAGGCACGGTGGCGCAGTGGGTTTGCTTCCTGCATCCTCCCTGCGTGGAGTTTGCATGTTCTCCCCGTTTCTGTGTGGCTTTCCTCTGGGTGGTCCGGTTTCCTCCCACAGTCCAAAGACATGCAGGTTAGGTGTATTGGCAAATCTAAATTGTCCCTAGTGTGTGCTTGGTGTGTGGGTGTGTGTGTGTGTGCCCTGCCCGGGGTTTGTTTCCTGCCTTGCACCTTGTGTTAGCTGGGATTGGCTTCAGCAGACCCCCCGTGACCCTGTAGTTAGGATACAGCGGGTTGGATAATGGATGATAATTAGCAGCAAAAACAGGTCACTCATTAAGAAAAGGGTTAGCATGAAAACCTGCAGCCACTGTGGCCCTCCAGGACTGGAGTTGGGGACCCCTGCTACACACAATAACCCATAGTGACAAAATGAAAACATGATTTCAGAAAGGTTTGCAAATTTTGTTAAAAATCAAAAACTGAAATCTCTCATTCATTGAAGTGTTCAGACCTTCAATTCAGTACTTTGTAGAAGCTCCTTTGGGCTCAATTCCAGCTTTAAGTCTTCCTCCGTCTCTGCAACATTTGTACACCTGGATTTGTCCATTCTTCACGGCAGATTCTCTCATGCTCCGTTAGTTTGGATGGGAAGCATTTGTAAGCTACCATCCTCAGGTCTCTCCACAGATGTTCTCATTGGTTTAATTCCAGGCTTTGTTTGGGCCACTCAAGGACAGTCAGAGACTTGTTCCAAAGCTACTCCAGCGTTGTCATGGCTGTCACTGTCATGCTTAAATGTGAACCGTTGGCTTTTCTTCAAGGACCTCTTTGTTTCTGGCTGCATTCATTTATCCCCTAATTCTGAGCAGTCTCTCAGTCCGACACTGAGAAACACCCCCATAGCAGGAGGCTGCCACTACCATGCATTGTTGTATGGATGGTATTAGGCAGGTGATGACCGGTGCTTGGTCTTTGCCAGACATGGTGCTTGCAGTTCTGCCCAAAGAGTTCAATTTTTGTCTCATTAGAACATTTCTTCATATTTTCTGAGTTATACAAATGTCAGAGTAATGGGGTCCTGCTGAGATGGTCGTCTTTCCAACAGATTCTCCAATCTCAGCACAGGATTTTTAATACTTTGTTAGAGTGACCATTGGGCTCTTGTTAAGATTAGCCAGTGGCCAACTCTAGGACGAGTCCTTGTGCTCCCAAACTTCTTGCATTTTAAAAAGGATCTGAATACTTCTATGAATGAGAGATTTTGATTTTTAAAAAATGTGCAAACCTTTCTGAAGACATGCTTGCGCCCTGTGTTGGCTGGGATTGGCTCCAGCAGACCCCAGTGACCCTTTGTTAGAATATAGCGGGTTGGAAAATGACTGACTGACTGATGCTTTCACTTTGTCATTATGGGTTATTGATTTTATATTGATAGGCAAAAGTGACAAACAGATTTTTTTTTAATTAGATATAGAATAGGATAATTGGATAGTGAAGGGGTTTCTGTATCCAGAAGGGGGCGTTAGCTCCCTGGGAATGAGTTATTTTGTAATTGCAGCGTGTTACATAACCTGAAACTATACAGATATATTATAAAAAGGCGATACCCCTCCCTTAGTGATACAGCGGTAGGAAATCACATAGAAGAAATAACAGCTTTGTTTAATGACGGCTTACGCTGCATAACAGACGAAGGAAGCCAATGGCAAGAACCCAGTGCAGGAGTGGGGGCCCGATGTGTAGAGTCTGCCATTTTCACCGTTGCAGTGGAAGGATTTTCAGGATCGGATGACGTTATCTCCCATTTGTCCGTCGGCTTCAAAGGTGTGCCGGGCAATGTTCCAAGGATTTACACTCTTTCTTCACGTGCAGGCCCCTACTTAGGTGAATCATGCAATTGCAAAGAAGGCAAAAGAGGATACAGTTTCATGCTGACTTTGACAGACAAAGATATTATACACTAGTCCTCAGTCTGACTGTCCGTTTCGCAGTTGTGTCTGTCTTGTCTTGTCTTATACAATAATGCTTGCCTAGCAGTTCTATATGGTGAACACCTGTGCTAAATCTGGCTCTGTCTCAACTGTGCATGTGAGTAGAAAAAGACAGATTTATAACAAATATTTCCACAGACCACAGTGACATATTAAACTTATACACATATTACAGTTTGAATAGTTTATGAATCCATTGTATAAACAAGTTTACGATCCTTTTAAGAAGTGACATAAGGCAATACATCTATATTTTAGCTGCATATTTTGGAACAAATCACCTTCCACCATTTTCTTGACAGAGATCGCTATTCACTAGCTGACTACTGATCTCCAGCAGCAGTGCTGGGCTTTACTTCTCTATAAAACAAAAAAAGAAGAGGCACACCTCTATGACAAGGGCATTGCAGTCAAATGTCTTCTGACAACTCATACACAGTCAAACAAAAATGACAACCATCCTGACTACAATGGCAGGCGTCTGCCTGAGGGACAGCCGCTGGGGCGCCACTATTGGTAATAATACTCTGCACATATCAGTGTTCCACATTATAGTCAATAGTCCTTCACAAAAAGGTGTCTGTAGAATGCTGCAGATCTCTGCCTTTTCAACATCAATGTTCCCTGTAAGACAACAATTTAATAAAGTATCTTTTCTCAAAAAAAAAAAAAAGTTAAAAAGCTACAGCTTGGCTTAATTTATTACTTACCGTACGAGTGGATTTATCGCTTCACAAAAAACGTAGACAGAAACTTGTCAGTTTAATCTCTGCAACAATCAATACACGCTTAGAGTGGCTGATTTGACAACACTGTATAAATATCAAGGCTTTCATTACAGATGTTAATCTGCAGTCACTGTGTAACAAGTAATATTTTATTCCTAGTCAATATATCAAGGAATGAGAATAAAACTAAGCAAATGAATCAGACCTCAAGCAGCAAGTCCGCAGGTTTGAATCCTTTTGTTGTTGTGGTGTATAACACGGAGCAAATCGATTAACTTACTGATGCCCTTAGTGCAAACATATTGTACGGGTGTCTAGCTGTAAAGCAGATCACCTATAGGGTACTGTGAGGCACTCTTTTCTGACACTCATACACATGTATTTGCATTTTGTAACCCACTTAACCCAGTTCAGGGCTGTGGGCAGCATATGCCATCACAGTATAACTCGATGTGCCCATCCTTATGAGACCAATTAATGTTGCCATTTAAACTAACCTGCACGTCTCTGGGACGACAACTGGAATATAAAGCAAAAACCTAAACAAACACAGGAATAAGTCAAGTCAAGCTTTATTTATAAAGCACATTGACAATAGCCAAAACTGTACCAAACTGCTGCACAAGAAAGCATTTTTTCAATATAATATTATTAAAAACCAAAGAGTCTTGTGGTGGATTTCATAAAATGCCAGATTCCCACTCAAGCAATGTAAAAATTGAAGACATACCAATGGAGGTTACATGGCAAATTGCTATTTGTATTTTTTTAATGGAATCCTATCCTGTGAGGTGCTGACTGTAAAAAGCTCTCTGTACTCTGCTGCGATATTTTCTTGCAAACCCAATAATAGGCACTGAGTAATTTGTAACACTATTTCCTTTTTTGAACAATTTTTTCTGAAATATCCATAAATTTTGATTCTCAGGCTCTCAGGGACTCCACAGGATTTATTTGTGGGCCTCAGACCTCCTAGGAGCCTCGTATTTCGCACTTTGTTATAGGATTACTCGCTGTGTTACCCAGCTTCGCTTTGGAAATTTCTCAAGACAATGGACCTTGGTTAGAGTGCTGTTGGTGACATGGATGTATGTAACTGACTACTTTTCTGTAGTCAGTTTTTTTTAAAACCATGGGATCGTAGCAGTCGTGAGGATGCTAAGATTCACACTGTCTGAAGACAGTGATTTGTTTATTACGGGGACCCCCGGAGCACATCCAGCCTTGACCTGACATGCACACACAGAGAGATTGATAAGCGGCTCAATGAAACAATAAATATTAAAGGCATAATAAAGATAATAAAGTATATATTCACCAAATAAAGAAGAAAAAATGAAACAAGCAATGCGTACACAAAAGCCCCTCCCAATTCCTCGCTGGTGATAATTATTTACATACACTACATACGTGAAACTAAACAAACCAACAGACACTACTTAGAAAACAATTAACATTTAAGATAGAGTCCTTACACAGTCCAGTACAGCAGGTGCATATGACAATGGTGTGTGGAATGAAAAACCCAGGTGAACAGCCTTACCAAATGGAAAGTTTATCCTACCAGGATCCAGTTTTAGCATGAAGATTTGGTATGATTGGGAACGCTCTCCAGACAAAACACATCCAACCAAGATGAAATCACAGAGATAAGCACGTACAAGACAAGCACATACATCCAGACAGAAAACTGTAATCCATAGTGGTTGTAGCTGAAATCCAATAGAGTGTGAAGTGTACAAAACAAACATACACAGATGATCGCGACCCTCTCTATGTCTTTTTGGCTCCTTTTTAAAGAGACCACTTAATTATCCTTCATCCCAGCAACCTCTGCACCCTCTGAATCTGCCCAATGGCACAATACTGCCAGGGCTGCTGGGAGTTGTAGACAATTTAAGCAGCGCTAATAGAGGCTAATATTATTAGTTCACTGGAGCTACTTACTCTTGAACAAGCTATATACAGTTGCCTGTGACTCAAACATTTCTGCTGTAGATCATTTCTTGCTTTTCCTAATGACTGATCTTGGCTTTTGTTGATGGTCATTGCAAAATACAATTTTACAGCAAACTATATTTCTCTTAATTAAAACATGTAATCAGTAGGAATAATGGCAATTTGTGGGTATAAATGTGATTTCCCCCTCTAGTACATCCTGTAAAAATGGCATGGAATGCTTTGATCTGTTATCTTGTACCCTTAGAATGTTTTAGGGGATTTTTCGAAGAAATAAACAAATTGAAACAGGCCTAGTTGTATGCACATAACAGTTTACTTCAGCGTAGGGTAACTAAAAGTAGCAACCAATAAGAACTGAAATAAACCTGCTGTGACAGATGTCCGGTGACACTGCTCCACCGGGACGCCGGGAGAAGGGAAGGACCGGGATAGGGGCAGTGTTTTCCCCGGAACATGAGAGGGCAGCCTTCCTGAGTTGCATGGGGGCCACAGAGCCGGGACGCTCAACCCTGTTGGGGGACGTGGCCACCGCCAGGGGGATGCCTTAACAGCTCAGGAATTGCTGCCAGAAGAGGAGCTGAACCCGTATGCAGTACTACTGCCACACCCAGAAGTGCTGCTGGATGTTAATCAAGAAGCACCTGAAGCAGGGCTGGAGTCGGTAAGGAGAAGACAGGAGCGCCAGAGTGAGAAGAAGGAGGTGGTTGAAGAGGGAAAAGAAAGTAAGAGAGAGAGAAAAGAGACTTGAGTTGGCTGATTTAGGCATTGTGGTGCTGTTTAATCATATTTAGATTAAAAAAATGTGTGTATATTCTGGACACTCTGTGTCTGTCTGTCTGTGGCCGGGCTGGTATATCACACTGCACAATTATAAATGATGTAAAGTCAAATACAAAGTACTGTAAGCTACAAATCTAACCTTGCAATGCACAGAACTTATGTACACAGAATGGTAGAAACTAAACTAAACTTGTTTGTTTTTGAGTTCATTGCTAGTCATATGTTTTCCTGGTGGGGATCGGTGGTGGATAGGGGTGCAGTACTATACTGTTACTGTTCATTTTTTAAAATATTTTATTAATAGTGCTTTACCCCAAAACCCACAGCTAGGCCAAGTTTTAGCACTGAATCTTCTTTTACTTTTACTTACTACAAACAGCAATGATGTTTACAGGCTGCACATTTCCGTGGCCCACACAATGAGTTGAAGGTTTTAAGCACTATACAAAAATGAACAGATGAAAAGAAATACTACTATGTACAGCGTCCACCTCCTGTCTGTTCTGGCCATGGAAGAGTCGTTAGTGTTTAAACTAACCAAGGAATGCTGTTGCTGCCTGACTTGGACCCAAAGACACCACTTCCTCCTCTACTTCTTTCTCACTCCCTTTTTTGTTATACCTATGTTCATAGTCGCAATGTTTAACATACACTCCAGCTTTATAGCACTTGCTAACCAAATGTTCCTTGCACTTTGCTGAACCTTCCTCCTTCCAGTCCAAAACAGCTGGATGGCACTGCTTATCCATGACTTCCTCTCAGTGCTGATCTGAAAAAGGACAGGGTGCGCTACCATACTACTTGCGATTATTATCGACAAATAAAAGAAAATACAAGTCAGCCAATTTTCTTTTTTTTCTATAACATCAGCAATCTTAAATTGAATCAGTAAATACATTTTTAGATTTTGGGAAATTAAGTTTTTCTATTGCAGGGGCTTGTTTTTACCGAATAATATTGATATATCAAAATGTCCTTTCTTAGCAGGTACATGCTCCCCTAAATATACAGTACAATCCTGCCAAATTTCAGTTTTTTTAAATAAGTGAAAAAAAGTGTATTTGTTGATGGTTAAGTGCCTGAGTCAGTCAGTCAGACAGTCAGTGTTGCATTATATATAGAGAGAGATAATTGACACAATTTACAGTACAGTAAAATTGTTACTTGCAACTCTCAGGCATCTTGAAAATCATATGAAGTTTTATTTTTTATGCCATGGAACTTTTGAAACATGACAGCAGTTAACCACTTTTCAGACCTTCTCATTCAACCATTAACATCCAATAAAGCAGACAGGAACCAACACTGAATGTCAAGGTTTTAAATTATATAAAGCATTTCTTTGTCAAGGGTGTTTATTTTTACACTTAAACTGATCAGCGTGTTTCCTCTAGAGAGGTTTTGCACTTGTTCCATTTCTTAATGCTCTACCTAATTGGAAAAAGGACTTTTTATGATGCTCCTACTGAACAGGAGCCCAGATAGTATTACTTTCCTGTTGCATTTAATCACAATATCTCACTGAAAAAAAAACAAAAAAAAAAAAAACTAAACAAATGTATGTTGAGGCTGCTTTGCCTACTTTATTCTAAAGAGGGTAGTGATGGGATGATGTTCACACCCTGCTACACGAGGCTGCTCCCAGAGTGACACCACAAATTATAACGATGACATTTATCATGAAATGTCTTTATCATGAGATCAACCATAAAAAGCTCACACCTGCTAATCCACGATAAGGGGAGCCTTTGTATGGCATCATGCTATCTTGAACATTCTCATAGGAATAGTGGCAAATGAAGTGGCCTCCACAACACACCACAAATCTCTTGGTTCAGCCCCTAATTGTGGCCCTCAATGTTGTCCTCAGCACGTCACTTAACGTGTCCAACTGTAATAAATCAGAATATGGATCTATACTGATGAAGTGCTCACTAGGTTAGATTTCACTGAGGGAAGAGTTCCTTTGTGTAATCTGCATATTTCACTTTACTCTCCATCTGCATATCCTGATAAGGTTACATTTTCTGATTTTTATTTTCAGTCTTTAATTACTATACCTCTAACATTTCTAGCCAGTCATCTTCCTTAAGCAGAATGCATCTCTAAAGCTCCATCCAGTCATTGAACAAAACTTCAAGAGGTTCAGAACTCCCAAATATTTTTGTTTCCATTCAAATGGATTTATGATCAATAGAACTAGGGTGTTGTACCGTGTTAGCCATTATGAATGTAGAGAAGAGCCAAGCAAAATGACACCTTTTATTGGCTAACTAAAAAGATTACAATATGCAAGCTTTCGAGGCAACTCAGGCCCCTTCTTCAGGCAAGATCAGTAGAAGCAAGTCCTGGAAGACCTCCAGGATGCTTTGGGACTATCCAGAATTGAAATTAAGGTATAAGAACTGATTATGTACTATAATCCAGATTTACCAACTAAAACCCCTTGTCAAACACTAATCAGCTAAAATAAGAACATAAGAAATGTGTTCTTAAAGTGAAAACAAAGAAGTCAGTAAGTGTAACATAAACCTGACATGTGTGGATGATGCCCAACTGACCAGCCAGAAACAACGTACACTGTACATGCATACAGAGAGACATTTTCTGTTATCTGACTTTTTTAAACCTACTTAAACTGATTCAGAGTCATGGAGGGTGGAAACTTAACCCCACCTTATTAAATACAAGGCAGAAAACAACCCTGGATGGGGCAACCAGTCCATATACAGGACCTGCTCACAAGCTCCACAGTGGACACATTTTGAGTCTGCAATCAACCTAATCAGCATTTCACTTGGAGAAACACCATCATGACCAAGTGCACAAAATCGGTACCCAGAACAATGGATACTTGAGGCAACAGTACTTACCACTGTGCTACCGTAACTACCTTATTTCATTATTTGTACTTCATTTTGCACCATTCACAGCCAACAATTACACACAATTAAGACGCATATGAAAAGGGAAAAATAAACCTGTAAATACAGTACATACAAAGACACATTTCATTATTTAGTATAAATAATTGGTGCGGAGCAGTTTAATAGCTCAGTGGTAGGAGATACCACCTCACAATTCCAGCAGCCGAATTCATATCTTGGCTTAGGACGTAGCTGTGTGAATCTGCATGTTCTTCCTCTGGATTGTTCCCCTGGGAATTTCGCTTTTTTTTTCCCCTAGAATGACATATTAAATTTGTTGCTGACTTAGTCCAACACAAGTGTGGATAGGAATACCATGAAAACTAGAAAAGTATTCACCCCCCTTGGAAGTTTTCATATTTAATTTTGATAAAACATTGAATCACATTGGATTTTTTGACAGTGATCAACAGAAAAAGACTCTTTTAACATCAAATTGGAAGAAGATCTCTGCAAAGTGGTCTAAATTAGACAGAAACATAACACAGATAGTAACTGATCGCCCAAGTACTTAACCCCTTGAAGTCAGTAGTTTGTTAATGCACCACTGGCAGCTATGAGAGCCTTGAGTCTGTGTCAGGTCTTTATAAGCTTTGCATATCTGGACACTGCGATCTTTTCCTTGATTCTTTCCTGCTAAGTTGCTCCACTCTGTCGGGTTGCATGAGAATCATTAGAGTGAATAACATTTTTCAAGTCCAGCCACAAATTCTCATTTGGATTGAAATCTGGACTCTAATTTAACCACCCTAGGACATTAACATTGTTGTTTTTAGGCCATTCCTGGGTAACTTTGACTTTATTCTTGGAGTCATTGTCTAGCTGGAAAACAAATCTTCTCCCAAGGCACAGATTTCTTGCAGAGTACATCAGGTTTTCTTTCAGGATTTCCCTGTAATTATTGCATTCATTTTCCCCTCAACCCTTACAATCCTTCCAGAGCTTGCTGCAGGGAAGCATCACTACAGTATGTCGGAGATGGTGTGTTTGATAGTGTGCGGTTTGATGGCCAAATAGCTCAATTTTGATCTCATCAGAATACAGAACCTTCTTGCAATTGTCTTCAGAGTCCCCCGTGTTCCTTCTATGCATGTTTTTAACAGTGGCTTTCTCTTTTGACTCGTAAAGCACACAGGCAACAGTTGATCTCTGCCCTGTAGCTTGTAACTCATTCAGATGTATCATAGGTTTCTTAGCAGCCTCCCTCTCTAGTCTCACTCGACTTGACGTTATTTTAGAAGAATTAAGTGGATAGGACTGCCAAGCTTTGTTGGACTGAATGGCCTGTTCCAATCTAGATTGTTCTAATGTTCTTCTTATAAGTTCACTCACTTTCTGGGGTCAGCCTGCTCTAGCAGGTTAACAGCTGTGTCCTACGTTTCCATTTCTTAATGACTGATTTAACTCGACTCCAAGAAATATTCAGTGATTTTGATATTTTCTTGTCTGAGTTCCCTGACTTGTGTTTTTCAATCTTCTTTTCATGGAGTTGCTTGGAATGTTTTTTTGCCTTCATTGTATACGTTAGGCCACCATACTAACTCACCATAGGATGGACCCTTTAGATACCAGGGATATTTATACTACAAACAACTGAAACCCCAGGCAGGTGGTCTCCACTGATTTAATTCTATGACTTCTCAAACCAATTGACTGCATCAATGACAATTCAGGAGTGTCATATTAAATTGGGTGAACACTTATTATTTGTTTTATAAGTGTCTAAAGAGCCAAATTAAATCCAGTGTGATTCAATATAATATAAAAGTGTAATGTTAAACCATCCAAGAGGTAAGTACTTTTTTATAGTCACTATAGACGAGTGTAACTGTAAAATTAATGTAATACTTTTATCACACTCTAAACAATGTTCTTTCATATACCGTTAACTTTACAACCTCAAAGTATGCAGTGATGACCAAATGAAAGCATCATTCTGTATTAAATTAGTTACTGTATTTAATGGGCAGCGTGTTGCATCAGAAATTGAAAATAAAAAGCCTTCATTTGCCATACTCTGTATGACTAGACCTTATTTGCCAAGGCCAAATTGGCATCACAGTATTTGAAAGCACAGAGACATGATGCTGCAATTAAAAGCAAATCTATTTTCCCAAGGGACCTTCAGTAATGTGGACAGGTAGCATCTACGCAGCTAATAAAACCAGATGATTCATCCCTTTAAAGCTGCATATTTTCAGTTTGTTCAATAATGATGCGGAGGGTGACTGGCACTGCTTTTTCATTTTTTTTTTTGTAAACACTACTGTGACGGCAATCATTTTGATTCCTTGTTATTCTATGTTATTATGAGCAGTAATGGCCTTCATACTTGAATCCATTTTGAGATATAATGCTAACATGCTCAGCAATGTCCTTTGGTTTCACAAAACAGATGAATATATAGGAAAGGCACTATATGATAGATAGATAGATAGATAGATAGATAGATAG
>JANRMT010062822.1:34068497-34121975 GCA_026402145.1 Polypterus bichir lapradei
GATAGATAGATAGATAGATAGATAGATAGATAGATAGATAGATAGATTTTCATTACGTAAGGGTGTCATTTGAACTCTGAGATACATGCAAATGGTAAAAGTATTTGTATTAATTAAAGACCAAAAAAACTGTTTGATGAGGTGCTCTTCAATCACTAAGGCTTTCCATGAATCCTTCAGTAGTTATTTCAGCACAGTATTAATGACCCTGTAAACCTATAAATGTATTCTCGGCAGAGCTCACTTGTTGAAAACGCTACAGTCTTAATCATGTTTCCACGCTCACTGATACCAAAATCAAAACAAATTTTAAATGAACGAGTTTCCCCCAAGACCATGGAATTAACTAGCGCTTCGACTCAGCTGCTTCTGATTGAACTTCTAAATAAGTTATCCTTCAAATAATGAGAGAGGAGTGCAACAAGGATCACAAACACCAGCGGACACTCATGTGACATGAATCTAGCTATTGATTCGCAGAGAAGCTCACAAAATGAAACATTCCACTGAAGCATGTTCTCTAGGGTTTGTCAAACAAGTGAATAAAAAACAGCGAGGTGCCACTTTCAAACAAGGATTCAAGCATTTTATGTTAGCACTGATTTACAAAACATGTGTCTAAGACACTACACACTAAACACTTAAATTTATAATTTGTTTGAAGCAATTTACACCAAGTAACAAACGGTAATTTACAAAAATTCAAAATTATTTTTTAAAAATATATTGGGGTTGAAAATTATTGAGCATTTTAATTTTGCAATTTAATAAACCAATAGGAAACTACTTGAAGTCAAACTTATGCACCTTAAATTTACTGCTTTGTAAAATCCTCACTATGTGTGCCAGTGGTCTAAAGTTTCAAGATCCTCCATCAAAAGAGTTCTGCTCCAGTCATGTGTAAACACCAAAGCACTGTTACCCGAAGAGCCTCGTTTTTCTGATTATCATAAGTCGATTCTCACTGATGAGGTTGCTGAGGCAGTTCATAGGCAAAGGTGAGGTAGATTATCAATGATGCCTGTGTCCCCATCTATAAAGAGCTCTGCCCATCATCTCGTCTGCAGTCCATGCAGTCATTAACTTGTATACGCTGACGTTGTGCAGGGATTTTCCCTCTTTGCAAGAAATTCAGGCAACACACGCTTACCAAAATAACAGGTCCCGATTGTAGTTTTCTTGAACTAAATTCAGAATGAAACTAAGGCAGGAAGCACCATTTTTCTTTCAGTTGTGAGAAAATAATTGCAATATCATGAATTTTGGTGTTTTCTTATAATTTCAATATGTGTATTTACATTGGTATGTCTCTTGTGTAAACTTTTAGGTTTCATATAAAACACTTTTGGTACTTCAGCTATCTAATGTTGCATTGGTTAAATTAGTAAATAACTTGTGGGTTAATGCTGACACAGGCAACATATCTGTTCTTGTACTCTTATGTTTGAGCGCGGTATTTGACTCCATGAACCACAGTATTCTCACAACTGACCTTAAATGAGTTGGTCTCTCTGGTAGTCTCATAAATTGATTTTTAGTCTTATTTAACAACCAACTGTAGTGATCGTGACTCTGAACAAATCCAAATCATATTATGTGATATCATCTACTGTTAAATTCTGCTCTGTACTTGTAATATTTCTATTGTGATATACTGTATTGAGGATTAACTGTGTTCTGTTCTGTGTATTGTATTGTATTGACCCCCTTTATTTTTTCACACCCACTGCAAACCCAACCTACCTGGAAAGGGGTCTCTTTCTGAACTGCCTTTCCCAAGGTTTCTTCCATTTTTTCCCCTGCAAGGGTTTTTTTGGGAGTTTTCCCTTGTCTTCTTAGAG
This sequence comes from Polypterus bichir lapradei, assembly GCA_026402145.1. Taxonomy (NCBI): domain Eukaryota; kingdom Metazoa; phylum Chordata; class Cladistia; order Polypteriformes; family Polypteridae; genus Polypterus; species Polypterus bichir. The sequence goes on from JANRMT010062822.1 coordinate 34,070,339, forward strand.
TGTGTCACAAACATGCGATTGGGAGACATCTGAAACACCTTAAGAACAGTACTCCCATGCCAGACCAGGGGGTGGCGAGCTGCACTAACTCTCTTTCTCAATCTTCTGCAGACCATCAACAGGAAATCTCGCCAGGTCCCGGCACCATGGATGATGTCACTTCTGTTTTTCTGGCGCCAGTGATGATGTCACTTTATGACCATGGTGCCATGGATGATGTCACTTCCCGGATAAAAGACATCACTTCTGGTTCCAGTGCCAAGGATGATGTCACTCCCGGTCCAGAAGACGTCACTTCCGGTTCTGGTCCCACTGACGTCACTTCTGGTCCCGGGCTTTAAAGCCGCCATCTTTCCTGTTATATTCAGTTCTGTTGTGGATTCGAACCTGTGATCATCTTGATCAATTTAAAACCAATTTGCAGCCAAGGCGCAATATACGGGTTGCTGCCCCAAACCTTTTTATGTTTGTGGTCTGCTTTTGTGACAAGAGTCAAGGCTGGGGGGCTGTCAAAAGGCAGGGCCTGTTAAAGCCCATTGCAGCACTTCTTGTCTGATTTTGTGCTATACAAAAATAAATTGAATTGTATTGTAGTCCAAGGATCTGTGACATTGGATATATTTATGTCATGCAGGTGCATTGTTTTCCATGTACATGCTTCTGTTAGGCCAGATTACCACACAAGATGAACTATCCCAATTATGCAGTGGCACACAGCTTTACCTATCTGTAGCACCTGATGACCCCGAGGCTTTCGGCCCTCTGACCCAATGTCTTACTCATTTTTGTGAAGGGATTAGTAGTAATTTCCTCAAGCTAAATAAGAAAAAACAGAAATCTTAGTGGAAATAGTGAGAGTCTTAGAAATAAACTTGATCCGTTTGCATTAAAATTCAAGATATAAGCAATGAATTTAGGTGTTACCGTGGACTCTGACATATACCTGAAACACTTTAAAAGTAAGACCTCTTGCAACACTGGAAAATGCTCAGAAATTAATTCATGCCTTTGTTTTTATTTTAGTCGACTAGACTACTGTAACACACTCCTAACTGGTCTACCTAAGAAAGACTTTAATCAGTTGAATTAGTTCAGAATGCAGCAGCAGGTATCTTAACAAAAAAAAAAACACGAGCACATCTCAGCAGTTTTAGTGTTGTTACAGTGGCTACCTGTGCCCTTTAGAACTGATTTTAAATTACTATTAATGGTATATAAATAAATCTTGCTTCTTTCCATATTTTGGACTCTACATTTTCTGTCATAACCTTGGAATAAGAAGCAAATCACTATTACAATAGCAAAGTATAAAAAAAGTAGTGAGGCAGCCATTTGCTGCTATTTGCCAAAAATCTGGAATGCTTTACCAGTAAAGATATGCTAACCTAACTCCTAAAAGCCCACTTTTTTAAATTTCTTTTTTTACTGCTGCATTTTTGTTATACTTCTTATAGATTACATAGCAATAGATATATCATTTACAGTACCTCTGGGATTTGTAATCAAAATTAATCTATACTCTGCTTACTTTAGAGTTTTTTCCTGTGGTTTTACGCCACCACCACCAGATCAAAGTACTGTGCAGCCGCCTATGATGTTGGAACATAAGCAGGTACCCCAACCATCGATGAGACCATCTGCATCAAATCTTCTAGGACGAAGCTTAGAAAACAGTAAGGAACGACTTAAGTGCATTTATTTTAGGTAGAATGCCCAGTGGGGGCTAAGCAGTCTTTTAGGCTTGGAAACCATGAAGATTGTTTTTTCTCCAGCAACTCACGTCTGCAGTTTTTTGTTTTTTTCCAGTCCTTCCCAGCCATCTAACCATAGCAATAGACTTACAATTAAAAAGACTTAAAATGAATTTATAAATAAGGACTCTGCTCGAACTGTTACTTGTGTATCGTTGTTATGGAAAGGCATATTCATTTATTCTCATTTACTATTTTTGGCAAGTCACTGATTTTATTCTTATTCCTATCCCTTTCAAATTTGTTTTTCTTTTCTTGCATCTTTTTCTTAAACATCTTGTAAAATACCCTGAGCTACATTCTCTTTATGAAAATGTGCTATAGAAATAGATGGTGTTGTTTTAAAACTGAGTTTTAAGCAGTGAGATCTAACGCTTCTGAACTAAACAGAATTTGCTTCGAGCATTGTTCTATCCTATAAATGACTGACGGTTTACATAAGGTTTAATGAATGCTGACAAATCAGATGGAGATTGCCGTGGAGAGCTGTAAAAATTATTCATACAATTGTTAATTAAATGTGTTTATCAACAAGGAAGTAATACAAACAATTTAAAGCTGATACTAAGACGTGTGCGTCAGAATTGTGAACCATCTGGAGCTGATATTGAGGTCAAATGGGAAGACAACTATAGACAATGGTGCAGTAGTCCAGATAAAGAGAAGAAAAATTTAACTAGGACTGACTGAATCGATGATGAGCTCCTAAAATGAAGGAATACATTTTGACAAATAGCTTTACTGTATGCTTTAAAACAGTTCACAACTGAATTTAACAGCAAGGTCATTGAACATGGAAGAAATAATACAAGGGTTTTTCTTCTGAAACACACAACACCTTGTACATACAAGAAGCTGTCACTCGGTATATCAAGCTCATTTGATTACTCAATAGCTAAGTTGTCTCAATGCTTCATTCAAATACTTTCTAAAAGTTGGCAAAATATCCACTCCGACTGCATCACTCAGTAATGTCACCAAGTCTTCTGTGTCCCTTTGTGTGAAGAAGTGCTTCATTAGCTCTGATCTTAAATGTTCTTCCCAACTGTTGTCATTCTCTATTTAACTGTCAAAATGCCACTGAATTAACTTTACCGATACATTTGAGAATTCTTCAGACTTGCATTGGGTTCCATGTAGCTCAAAGACTCAAGAGGTTTAATTCCCTGAACTTTTCAGAAAAGGACAGAACCTTCAATTAATCTCTACATTTATGGCTGTATGACTGCACAAGATTAACAATACTGTACTGTCAGGTTTGCTGATGACACAGCCGCGGTAGGCCTGATCTCTAACAACAATGAGCAGGCTTACCTGGACGAAGCGGAGAGTCTGTCACACTGGTGTCAGGGCTAGGGTTCTCATGATACCAACACTTTAAACTTTGAAACAAAACTAAATATTGAAATTCAATGCCATTTACAATACCCAATACAGTATACAATGTAACTCAATAAAAAAATAAATGGCAATTCCATATTAATTAAATTGACATTGATGACAACAAATAATAGAAATTTTAGTCATTAAATACAAACAAATGTAAATGAGAAAATAACTTAAAATCTAGTCAACAATTTTTTTATGTTGATGATAACACACACTGCTACTGAGGAAGTACAATGAAATGTTACAAATGTCAGTAAATTTGTAACACTTGAGTTTAGGTGCTGCGAAAATGCATCTATTTCTCACTTACTCTTATGTAAGAAAATCCTAACAAACACTTCTTTTATTCTCAGAAATCATCAGTAGATGGGTTTTCATCTCTGTGCTATGTGGCATGCTGACATGCTGGTAAAATGACTCAGTAATATGAAGGATTCACAGATCTTATACTAAACATGTAAAATCAAGAGACATGTTGTTCCGTTAAGCCACCTCAGTCCACTAAATCCCATTAGTCGGTGAAATTGTAGAGATGAATAAAAACTTTACTGATGCTTTGTAAGTGTTATGAAGATCCAAAGAAGTGTATGTTAAAGTCTTGTTACATAATAATGAAAGTGTAACAGATGCATTTCTGCAGTACATAAACTAAAGTGTTATGGGTAACTGAATAAGTATTGCAACCTTTTGTGAATGGTACACAGACGAATATTAAAACAAATATTAAATAAACATCCAAGTAAAAAGTACAACAATGTGTTCTTTTGCAAACAATTGTTCAGAAAAGCAACACATCAACAGACCAGTAATACACTTTTCAGAAATACACTCAGCAAAAAAAGAAACGTCCCTTTTTCAGGACTGTGTATTTCAACAATAATGTTTTAAAAATCCAAATAACTTTACAGATCTTCATTGTAAAGTGTTTAAACAATGTTTTCCATGCATGTTCAATTAACCATAATCAATTAATTAACATGCACCTGTGGAATGGTCGTTAAGACCTTAACAGCTTACAGAAAGTAAGCATTTAAGGTCACAGTTCTAAAAACGCAGGACACTAAAGAGACTTGTCTACCGACTGTGAAAAACACCCAAAGAAAGATGCCCAGGGTCCCTGCTCATCTGCATGAACGTGCATTAGGCATGCTGCAGGGAGGCATGAGGACTGCTGATGTGGCTAGGGCAATAAATTGCCATGTCCACACTGTGAGACGCCTAAGACAGCGCTACAGGGAGACAGGAAGGACAGCTGATCATCCTCGCAGTGGAAGACCACATGTAACAACACCTGCACAGGATCGGTACATCCAAATATCACACCTGCGTGACAGGTACAGGATGGCCACAACAACTGCCCGAGTCACACCAGGAACACACAATCCCTCCATCAGTGCTCAGACTGTCCGCAATAGACTGAGAGAGGCTGGACTGAGGGCTTGCAGGCCTGTTGTAAGGCAGGTCCTTACCAGACATCACCAGCAACAACGCCGCCTATGGGCACAAACCCACCTTCGCTGGACCAGACAGGAGTGGCAAAAAGTGCTCTTCACTGATGACTCACGGTTTTGTCTCACCAGGGGTGATGGACGGATTCGTGTTTATCGTCGAAGGAATTGAGCACGTCTGGGACCTGTTGGAATCGCAGGGTGAGGGCTAGGGCCATTCCCCCCAGAAATGTCCAGGAACTTGCAGGTGCCTTGGTGGAAGAGTGGGGTAACATCTCACAGCAAGAACTGACAAATCTGGTCCAGTCCATGAGGAGGAGATGCACTGCAGTACTTCAAGCAGCTGGTGGCCACACCAGATACTGACTGGTACTTTTGATTTTGAGCCTCCCTTCATTCAGGGACACATTGTGAAACATTTTTAGTTTATGTCTTATGGTGTTGACTCTTTTAGTGTTCATACAAATATTTACACATTAAGTTTACTGAAAGTAAAAACAGTTGAAAGTCAGAGGACGTTTCTTTTTTTGCTGAGTATATATATACACACGTAACAAAATTACAATCATGAGAAACCGTACATGAAAGATATACTCAGAATACCCACACACACATACACACTCATAATTATGAATGTTCATGAATCAACAAATACAAACATAACATTTAACTTCTTACAGAGTCAAAGACCAATGAAAAGAAATTAGTCTTCAATGGTGACATAAAAGTAACTAATGTCAGGGCAGACCTAACATAACAAGGCAAGCTATTTCAAAAATATGAAGCGGCCAACACAAAAGCCCAGTCCACCAATTTGCTTCAACCTCGACCTTGGCACCACTAAGAGTGCCGGGCTAGTAGACCGCAGTGCTGTTGCTGGCGTGTAAATGAGAAGGATTTTCAAAAGGTAAGAGGGGGTCATTCCATTCAAACATTTAAAAACAAGTAACAAGATTTTAAAATCAATTCTGCAGCAGCTCAGGAGCCAATGGAGCAAGGTCAGTTTTGGTAAGATGTGGTCACGCTTGCGAGAGCCTTTCAATAAGCGAGCAGCAGCATTCTGGACTTGCTTCAGGCATCGTAACAAGGACTGATCAATACCCACATACATCCAACTACAGAGTTTGCCTGTTTGTCAGATTTTGAATGAGCTGCCAAAAATCACAAGATTTATGATGTATGGCGGAGGAGTATAGCGCCACTGCTTATCCAGTTAAGCACTGAAAAGTTATAGCACCTTACTTTATATAGTGGTTGAGATTAAAAAATTATTTTAAAATTGTAAATGATAAAATAAAAGAAAGTGACTCACTATGGCAGCAGACTTCGCAGCAAGTGTTTCAAAATCAAGGGAGAATCAGAGCTCTGGTATTAAAGAGTGCTGCCCCAAATGAAAAGCACAGAATAAAATTGACCCGGAAGGTGACAATAACTGAAGTCCCCTTCTTGATGTGTTAAACGTTTAACTGACCACAAAGTTTTAGCCTGTACAATAAAATAAATTTTACATCCCTGCCTCAAATGCAACACTTTACAGGTTTATACTTACTAATGTTTCCATAACTTAAAAATGATTTTTTTTGCACTGACTTGCTTGCAGATGTTGCATACGTCTTGTGGTTTTACGTCCCCATTTGCCACAATGCTAAAGAATTTCCAGACACCACTCCAGCTGCCCTTTTTGTTAGTTAAGCATGCTGGTCAAGGCTTCAACACTATTGAAGTTGCCATCTTCGTAACATCTGTGATTGGATAGAAACAGGGCTGCAACTCGAGCCATGGTGAAATGGAAGTGTAGAATCAACTTATCAACATTTTTGGCAACCCTAGTAAGGACAGCAGTCTTTCCTGAATGTCAGCAAGATAGGGGAGTTGATTGTGGACTTTGGGAGAAAACAGCAGTGGCACTACTACCTCCTTAGCATTAACAGCACTCAGGTGTAGAGGGTGGGCAGTTTGAGATTATTTTGGTGTCCACATCACAGAGGACCTGACCTGGTCCAAGCACTCTGACACCATGGTGAAGAAGGCATGACAACGTCTTTACCATCTCAGATGCCTCGGGGATTTTAGGCTGCTCTCCCAGATACTTCTACATATCCACCATTAAAATATTCTGACTGGAGTCAGGGAGTGGTCTGCCGGTGTGGTCAGATGAATGCATCACTGGGTGTGCACTCCGCAACCTCCAGGACCAGCAACTTTGGATAAGGGTAAAGAAAATTACCAAAGATACCAGAAAACCCAACAATGGCCTCTTCTCTGTATTGCAGTCAGGGGATCACCAATACCTAAAGTTAAATGCTGCCCTACTGTTAAAATGCTTTGATAATATTAATATAAAGCACACTACTGCCATCATTGTGCATACTGATTTTTACTGATACTTATAGAGTTGTATTTATGGTTTATTGCCTTTTATATTCTTCTCCTTCTAAAACACAGTTTTGGAATTTAGCAAATTAACATACAGAGTTACAGCTCCACCTTTGGAAAACAAAAATGGAATGGAACAACCTGTTTGCATGTAATATCCTTTACAAACTGATTCAAAAATATTAGAATTTATATCATACCTCTTGCTGATCTGTCCGGAGATGATCCCTGTCTCACACTCAGTGTTTTCTTACCTAGGACCTGGCTTGTGTGAGTTTGAAAAATAGATTGATGGATGGTGACTAGTTATGCATTGTATTGTTATTTTATTTCATTTTGAGACTGTGGTGTAATGATTAAATGGTATTTCTCTGGTAAAGGGGGGGCAGGAGAAGAAGAAGAATTTTTGTAATGTGAGTACATCCCACCCCAACATTGCCCTGGCTACTACGGCACACTTCTTTGTGTCTTTATTTAACTTTATATATAAGAAGCAGTTCGGCAGCCACATTTGTGAAACAGTTAGCAGTTTGCTGTTTAATTATGACTGGAGAGTACTGTCTGGAAATCCCTTCATCCTTGGCAATTTTCCCCTGCATTCTTTATTTTCCATTTGCATAACACATTGCTTGTACACATCATCCACACATGGCGTGGTTTATGTGCTTTTGAGATAACCAGGCAATGAGCAATTAACTGTTGGAAAAAATAATAGCAACATTAACTGGATTAATGGGTTTTGGTAATATGCTATATATTCAACGACCTTGGCCAAGTCTCTGTGTGTCCATAGTTAAGTGGTCAAAAAGGGTCAGATTTCAAAACGTCTCAAACCCTAACCATGCCCACAGTTACATGATGTCATAGTAGCTAGGTACATAAGATGGTTGTGGTGGTCGGTTGGCGGTTGTGCCCAGTCACCATGCCTGGACGGACCAGGAGAGGGACTGTGCCTTCCCAGGACCACGAGAGGGCAGCCGCACTGCCTGGTATGGGGGCCACGGGGTTCAAGCATAGAAGATCAACCTGTGGCCACCGTCAGGGGCGCCCAGAAGATTGTGTGGCCTCGGACATCAGCACTTCCGCCATACTCGGGGCTGCTGGCAAAAGGAATACCGAGGACACCCGGAAGGCTTTCGGGTGCTCAGGCGGCACTTTCGCCACACCAGGAAGTGCCGCAGGAAGTCAATCATAGAGCACCTGGAACATGTCCGGGTGGTCATAAAAGGGGCCGTCTCCCTCCAGTCAGGAGCTGCAGTCGGGAGGAAGAAGACAGAGCTCGGTGGAGAGGAGTGGAGGCAGTGAAGGACCTTTGGAGGACCCTCGAAGAGGGTGTGTGGTGCAGGGGCACCATGTGCTGTGTAGACTTTATGTAAATAAACGTGTGCTTTTTGTAGACATTCAGGTGTCTGTCTGTCTGTGTCCGGGGCTGGCTTCCACATGGTTCATTCAGTTAATTCATCTAGGAGGAGGCTGAAAAATGCAGTTCTAAAGTACAGTAGAACTGCTCTGTTTCTCAAGTATCTCTGTTGCAGGTAGGGTGTTACAGAGGCTAAGACATTAAGCTTTAAACCCCAATACTGCTTAATCATTTGTAAACTGTGACTCTCTTTGCAAACCTTTATGAATTACAGTGTATCCTCATCTTCTCAGACACCTTGGATAAAATCTGTCAGCTGAATAATGGCAATAACTATAATTAATTACATTTATACACAGTAGTGTTTTTCTAACTTACTCAAAGTGTTTTACACAGACAGTGGGGACCACTTCAACAACCACCAAAGTGTAGCATCCACCTGGATGATGCAAGGGCAGTTTTTTAGTGAGGAAGTGATTTGGGCAATTAGGGACTGGGGATGATTAGGGGGCCAGAATAGTGGGCAGTTTAGTCAGGACATTGAGAAACACCCCACTCTTTCTGAAAGATGCCCAGGAATCTTGACCACAATAATGACCACAGGATGGGGTGCAGAATTACTACAAAATGAGTAACTGACGATTATTGCCCTTGATATTATAATTGTGATTGTTATTTTCAATAAAATATCCTTTCCAACAAGACAATGACCCTAAGCACACAGCTAAAATAACGAAGGAGTAATTTCGCAACAACTCCTTGACTGTTCTTGAATGGCCCAGCCAGAGCCCTGACTTAAACCCAATTGAGCATCTCCGGAGAGACCTAAAAATGGCTGTCCACCAACGTTTACCATCCAACCTGACAGAACTGGAGAGGATCTGCAAGGAGGAATGGCAGAGGATCCCCAAATCCAGGTGTGAAAAACTTGTTGCATCTTTCCCAAGAAGACTCATGGCTGTATTAGCTCAAAAGGGTGCTTCTACTAAATACTGAGCAAAGGGTCTGAATACTTAGGACCATGTGATATTTCAGTTTTTCTTTTTTAATAAATCTGCAACAATTTCAAAAATTCTTTTTTTTGTCTGTCAATATGGGGTGCTCTGTGTACATTAATGAATGAAAAAATTAATTTAAATGATTTTAGCAAATGGCTGCAATATAACAAAGAGTGAAAAATTGAAGGGGGTCTGAATACTTTCCGTACCCACTGTATATTGTATTTTGTGTTGCCTACTGCATATACTGCATAATAATAATACTTTTTAATTTATAAACAGCTTTTCTCAATACTAAGAGTGCTACCACACAGGGAGGATCCGAACCCAGGATCTCCTTACTGCGAGGCAGTAGCACTACCACTGCGCCACCTGTGTGGTTATCTGCATAGATAAAGTAGAGTAAAATCTCCACTTACAAAGTTGTTAATGTGAAACTGTAAAATGATGAATTAGTAGAAAAATTTTAAATTAATTGCTTAAAATAAGACAGTAGACAAGGCACACTTGCTAAAAGTACTTGCCACTATTTTTGTCATCCATTAATTTAGTGATTTAGTTATAATTATGATTTAGTAATAATTTTGAAATAAAATTTTATGGAAATATACCCTTTCTTCCCAAACAGAACATTAGAACAATATAGACGAGAACAGGCCATTCAGCCCAACAAAGCTCACCAGTCCTTTCACTTAATGTTTCCAAAATAACATCAAGTTGAGTTTTGAAAATCCCTAAAGTCATACTGTCTACTGTCTATTCCATCTGTCTATGGTCCTCTGTGTGAAGAACTTTGTGCAAAATTTAACCTTAACAAGTTTCCAACTGTGTCCCTGTGTTCTCATTTTAAAGTAACAGTTTCGATCCTCTGACTTCCCTCTTCTGAACCTATGCTGACTGTTCAGTAAAACTCCTGTTCTTGCCATGTGTTGTTCAAACTTATCCTTAATAATTCCTTCCATTAATTTACCAGTGATGTATGTTAAGTTTACTGGCCTACAGTTGTATAGATCTGCCTGGTCTCTCGCTCTATATAAAGGGATAATATTTGCCATTTTCCAGTCCATCAGAATTTCCCCAGTGTGCAGTGACTTCCAAAAAAGATGCGTCAGAGGTTTATACAGTATATGTACTCACTAGCCTCCTTAAGCACTCGAGGGGAAATATTATCTACTTTTGGTGATTTGTTTGATTTCAGCCTATTTAATCTAAGCAGTTCCACTCACTCTACAATTTCCAAATCATTCAATACGTCCTTAGTAGTCCCTGTTACAGCTGGGAGGAAAAACCTGACCTCACCTCCACTTACCATTCAAAAATGTAAAAGTTGAAGATATTTAATTGTTTTCTTATTACAGCAGAAACAAAAAAGTTGCCGTTGTACCTAAAATGAAAGCAGATTCTAAAATCTTAAATGATAGTACTGTAAGATTATGTAGACACAACCTGATAGTTCTGCTGCACAGATATGTAAAAGCATAAAATGTAACAATGTAACAGCTTAAGATATATTTAGATGGTGACACACTATTATATGCTGCTGCCCATGGGTCATCTATACAACATGAACACAATATTATGAATTAGAATACAAATAGAGTGCCACCAAATCAAAACAGAACATCACCATCTAAACGCTGTACTTTTCAGTTTCACTATATGCTTATGCAGTATTCATGCAGTTATCTGTTACCTATATAAGATATGACAAAATTGCAAAAGCATACCCAGTGTTTACTTTTAGCATAAATACCATCAGATACTCACTAACTGCTAACTGTAACCGATGGCCAAAGCTCTGAAATGTGGTCCAGTCCTTCAGAGCAGTTGCAGCATTATCTGTAATCATGTATGCTCACTTCATCATGCAGTCATGCAACTTGCTCCTTATGTCCCTGAGCTGTTCTATCTCCGTTCTTGGGGAAAGCATGCTGTTTGCAAGAATCTGCTTTTTAGCATAAATTCCTCATCAAGATAATGAACCATTATGTTCAGGCATACTCCCATAGATTCTCCTTAACCACAAATCAGTTGTGGTTGCATAAAGCACCACTTTGATTCAGATCAATTTTTATTTTTGTCTGACATTTGGGATAAAGTAAATGCAATGCAGCTTTTGAAAAATAATTACAGGAGAGGATGATGTACCTCTTTACCCTAGGTGTGGGATTATTTTTTAAAACCTCCATTGCTTAGTTTTAATAAAAGCAATGTCTTTTGAAAGATAAAATGCACTACTGTTATCTCATTTTGCTTTAGATAGCCTCCTGGATGCAGACATGTGCTATAGCTTAAAAAGCGAATGGTTATCTGTGTCGCAGACGCAAAGTTACTGGGACTTGGTGTTGTTTGCTTAGCTTTCATTGACATATTGGACCGTGTGGTTGAATTTTAGATGGCTGCATAAATGCTTGATTGCTGTGCTGCAATAGTTTGCACACCATGCGTATCTGATCAACATCATTTCTGGAAACAAAATAATCTCAAATTCTGAATGATTCTCTTCATTTTGGCGCTAAAACATCTAAAAGATGTTTGGTAATTTTGGTTCATTTTTTTATTGGGGCACCTGAAAACACAATGGAGAGAAATCAACTCTTTCAAAAGATGGTGTTAGGGAATAAACTCCTACAAATGCAGAGTTGCCTGTGATTGGCTATATGATGACTACCTTTAATCTGCCAGTTCACTTATGTGTAGGAAATGGCATCAAACCTCATAACCACACACACACACAGGGAGCGCATCCAGACCCCACAGAGGCAGTGTCATGGCACAGTCAGCTCAGGCAGTACAGTAGACCCCCGCGAAGTCGCGGTTCAGAGTTCATGGCCTCAGTCGTTCGCAGATTTTTCCTTAGAAACTAACTAATAATTGTTAGCGGAGACCGCAAATATCCTCCGCAATTTTTTTATGGCTTTTTTCATTGCAATACTGCACTGTAGACAGAACGCAAAGCATCTGTAGAGGAAAAGGCGGCTTGTAATGGTGAAAGTAGCCAATCCAAGAGTGTTATTCATTTCTCCTTGCTGCTGATTGGCTGCTGCTCTGTGACGCATCTCCCGCAGATGCAGCCCAGCATTCCCGTATCATAAAAGTTTACCGGGTGTAGCTATCTCAAGTGTTTCGCTGAGCATTCTCGTGTTTTTCGTTTTGTTCTTCGTAAAGCCCTAAGATGCCGCCCAAACGCCCTGCACCTTCTAAGGCTTCTGGCAATGAACCTAAGCACCAGAAGAAGTTTAAGACAGTCCAGGAGAAGGTTGAACTACTGGATTTGCTCCAGGAACTAAAAAGTAATGCTACAGTAGCCACCCGAGGAGCTGTAAATCCTCTGCTTTGCTGTGCAGTCATTATCTTCATTACATATCTTCATCATACTGCACAGCTAATTCATCATCATCATCTTTAATCAATATCACTCATTATTGGTAAGTACCCGTACATTTTACTGTATTTTTATTAAATTAAATGATTACGTATTTACCCTACTTATACCAAAGAAAAGGACAACGCATACCAAAGAAAACGCACTTGCATGAATTACAGTACATATAGGGGTAACATCTGTATTTTACATTCTAGCACTGCGGGAAACATAGCAGTACGGTACTGTACAGTATATGGGTTTACCTTTACATTCTTTTTTGTTTGAAATGAAATTAAAGTGGTTTGGGGGTATATTTAGGGTTTAAACTATAAGAATAGGCATTTATAGGCATTTTGTGACTACATCCAAAATTAGCAGTTTTTCACAATTCGCTGGTGCTATAGGAACGTAACCCCTGCAAATTTCGGGGGTTGTCTGTATTGCTAACCACCACTCGCAACAAACTGTAAAAGAATAAAAAATGCAGAATACACAATGTCACACAGTCCTGATAATTAAAAATGCCTGCTCTCCTTCCCTAATCCTAGCCTAATGATGAGAAGACATGCCCACCATTCTTGTATCTTGTTTCAAAGTCACTGTCATCTTTTAATGCTGTTTTTGCAGTTATAAAGTTTCTCTTATTTTCCCTCTACTTATTTTCTATATTTTTCAGAGCAAGAAAGTGCCTTTATTCTCAGTGTTTAGTCTAACAACTTACATTTCATACCATGAAGCTTAATGCCGCCAGAGTAAGCCACTTTTCACTTTGACAGCCTCTAAAATGGGACAAAGTAGTTAAATTTACAAATGTGAAAGGTTCTCAATCCAGTACATAACATTACATTTAAATACAAGATAGGTAAGGCGGACCTAGAGGAGAAATAGGATTTAAGGGCTCACATCACCATAGTCCAGGTAATGCAAAGTGGCAGTACAAAAAATAAAATGTTAGTAGCACTGTGTCTGTGAATGGTGTACCATTTTGTAATGATGAAGTAAAAGCCAAGTCTACATACAAAAATCTTACATCTTGCCTGAAGAAGGGGCCTGAGTTGCCTTGAAAGCTTGCATATTGTAATCTTTTTAGTTAGCCAATAAAAGGTGGCATTTTGTTTACTTCTCATTATGGCAAGTCTCCCTTAGACTTACTTACAGTGAAACGTTGACAATATTCCTAAAATCTTGAGGGTAAGCTCACTAATCTTTACCGTCTTCAGTGCTTATTGGTGTTTTGTAATATATTTTGCTTATTAATTATGCAGTTTATGATTCTCATTAGGCTTTTATCTGTTTATAATGTTTTACTCAAATCACTGTGATTCCATTTTTATTATTTTTATGAGCAACATAAAAAGCTCTTATTTGGTAAGCCTGTGATAAAACGCCTTTAAGAAAGAATTAAATCAAACTGAATATATACGCAGATAAATAAAAGTACTGTGAAATGCAACAATAAAAAAATATCATCATGAAATGTAAGTATCAACAAAGAAGTATATTTTGTGAAACATTTAACTACAGTACATAGTTAATTATTTCTTCATTCATTTATTTCTGTGATGCCACTCGTGTTATATTTTAGCCAGGGTTCCTCCCCTGGTTGGTGTTCAGATGCCATTTTTATTATGGATGGTGACCCAAGAATCAGGGCCGCCTGCCCATCACCACAATGGGACTGCCCTCAGTCCTCATAAAAGGCTGAGGGGAAAATCCCACAATCCCCAGCGGTCCATTGAATGTGCTCCTGGGATGGCGAGTTTCCAAGTGTTTTTTTTCTGTGCTGCTGTTGTTTCTGGGATATTTGACTTTTGTCCTTTGTATTTTTGACTGTTCTGTGGATTTGTGTTTTGGGACATTATTTGAGTTGGACTGTCTTTGCCTTTGCGATCCTTGGACCTGATTTTATGCCTCAAAGCATTTTTACAAAAATAAACTTTTTTAATTTATAAAGATTCTTCAATGCCCTCTGTGTGACAAGCCAGGTTTTGATGGTTATACCCCTTCTAGGGAACATTTTGATTATGTTTTGGCATTTATTATGCTTTGAGACTCTCTAGTTCATAACACCATGCAACATAAAATAAGACCGGCCACGAAATCTGCCACTTGCTCTCATCAAAGTTCAGCAGATGGACTCTAGCAAGTAGTGTTTTTTGATTGGAGACTCACCAGCAGTGTGGACAAATGTACTTTACTTGACTTTGGAATCCTGTGGCTCATGCAAATGCTCAAAGCTGTGATTGTACGTGTCGGATAAGAGTGCAAGAAAAAGTTACCCACAATTACTTGGTAAAGCTGCTACTTTAATACAAGAAAATGCAGATTTATCATTAAGAGACTGCATCTGAAATGACTGCACTTAATGTGGCACTTAATGGCTGAAGATTTTTGTCCTAAGGCTTTACCAGTTAAAAAACAGTACTTGTTAGAGCCTGCCCTATTAACTTTGATGAGTGAACGTAACCGGTTTCTTTTCAGGGCTTATTTCATGTTGCATGAATTTTACTGAAATCTACTCTCTATATATAAAATTGTAAACCTAGAAGAACAACGATTTTGTGCAACGATTTTATATGACGTTTTATTTTTTGTCACGCTTTAAATCGGGCTTATTTTAACACCTACATATATATGTTTGGTATCATTCTTTTCAAAATTTATCAAACTTTAATGTGATGTTGTTAGATTTTCAGATTCTCATTCCATTTTTAAATTATAAACTAAAATATCAAGAAAATTGTGGTTTTTAATATCAAGAAAGTTGTGTTTTTTATTTTTGATCAAGTAAACTTTTTACAGAAATAAACTATTAAAAAAAATATCTATTCATAACACCAATGTTTGTATTTAGGTGATTTAGTTAGCTGAAAGTCAAGTTACGATGACCTATTGCATACCACTTTAGTTTTCACGTGATTTTTCCTGTTATTTAAATGAGTCATTTTTTTTTATCTACAACAATGCCAGTTGAAATGAATGGATCATTTATTTAGTCTCTTATAAATACTCATTGAGCATAGCGGACCTCAGTTTAACAGGAATACTCCAATCGGTAAGAGAGTAAATATTTTATTATCATTTCATGATTTTTACTCCGTTAAATAATTTTTTCTTTTACATATTTATAGAATTTTGTGATTTTGACTCCAATAAATAATAACTTAATCTTTTGTACTTTTACAATTTTACTAATATTCTGGCCGCAACTGGAAGTTGGGTGCCGAAGGCCCCGGGGGGCTTGCCCCCCTCACAAATAAATAACAAAATAATTACGTATATGAAGAAACAAGCAACAAAACATATTTTGTAATACATTTAATTATTTATACTCACATTTCACATAGTTAGTATTTATTTATTGTCACATTTCACATTACTTCTACTTGTTTGTATAGTTATTCATTGATTTTTGTCCAAAATCATTCCTTCATAGATCTATAACATCAGACTCATTCAGAGTTTTAGATGGCAGCACACATTGTGTGGTTTTTAAATGTTTGATTAAAAGACTCGCTAGAAATTACTCTGCAAATTTGTTTTAGCTAGTGAAAGCGTTCTCAAATATGTTTGGACCTCCTTGTTTGCTTTAACTTGTTTTAGTCCAGGTGCTGGTTTATTATCAACTTTTGGTAACATCCATAGGCTCCAATTTTGAAAACCCTGTTTATCTGCTCCCTTATTATTTAGTTTCTAGTCCCTCCAAAATGTATCTACTTGCTCTTTCATTGAGTAGAAAGGTCCTTTCATCAGATTGGCGGGCCTAACACTGACTCAGACGTGGAATAGCCAGTAGGGGGGAGGCGGCTTGTTGGCCGAGGTCTCCAGGACTCTGAACAAATCGGCATCCTCATATGTGATAATTCCGTATTTAGTCACTAATATAATCTATTCTAGCATTTTGCTTTGTGGTTTGTACTATTACTACTGTACCACTCTATTGTATTCATGAAGTGGTAATGATAGATTAGCCATCGAGCTCTGTGAAGAGGATTACTTGTGTCTTCTGTTTTGTTCATTTTATTTACCCCATTTTCTGATACCCACTCCTTGACTGATTTTGGGTTATACAGGAAATAAAGTGCTGTTGTTGTTCAGATACATGACGCTTTCAATAAAAAAATAGATAACTGGTGTGGTTTGGACCTCTGGTAAACATTCCCCCCTCACTAACTTTTGCTGAAGGTAAACCGGGCACAGTTCATTTGGAGGACAGCATGGGGCTGACCCAGGAAAAGATGGAGGTTTTATACATTACAGGTGGCCTAGGAATGGCTGTAAACCCAAAAGAAGTGGCTTCAATCTTTCACCGAAGAAGTGGATTCGGATCAACATGAATGGTATACCAGAATGTACAATTTAAATCGAGCATGTAGAATGGGCCATCTAAATACTGCTGCTTATGAAAGGATGATACAAATTTTACAACTCTGCCTAGAACTTCAAAGAATGAATATAAAATTTTAAAAAAAATCTATTTGCAGATCACTCATTACCACTATCACGTCTCAAAACACGGACAGTTAGGAAATAAGATGATCAGAAAAGAGTAAGTCAGGTCGTAAAAACATGAAAGAGACTGGACCCTAGCCTTAGCCTCTGCATTTACGACTGGGGATTTCAACTGGAGTTGCTTAATCCATCAAATAACAGTCTGCCCACAGGATGTGTTTAGGCCTGTGGTAGACAAATATATACTTTCTCAAATCTGTCTAATCCGTTTCGCTGAAGCGAGGAGCAAGAGCCTAACCTGGCAGCACTTGAGTACAAGGCAGGAAACAGTCCTGGATTGGACGCCAGTCTAATTCACACAAACACACACCTACACTCAGGCCAATTGGGATCATCATCAGTTAACGTGTCCTGCATGTCTTTGGTGATTTGTAAGAAAGATAAAAACACCTGGAGGAAAGCCCCCCATCAGGCATATGCACTCTGCACACAGACGATGTCAAGGGGCCTGAATTTGTGACACGGCAATGCTAAGCACTGCTGCTCTGTGCTGTCCCATCATTCTATACTCAGTTCTAGAAATATGACTGGAAAAAGGTTATATCAATGTCAGAAATTCTTAAATCTGAATAAAATATCACACAATTAAGGAAACAAATATTACAGGCATCTGTAAAAGACCATTGGGGAAGACAAGAGACTCACAGACAGCACTAGACAAACTTTACAGTATATGAATGGTTCAAACATACTATATTTTATTATGTTACTGTCAAAATATTTTTTCTTTAAAAAACATGTTATGCATACCATTTGAACTCTAACTTGCCATCCATTGAGCTTCACCTGTAGAATCATGAAACACCTGTACAAAACATTTAAAGATAAAATACGTCAGTCTACCCTGCTTACAGAGACTTGGCTATATTTCTGAATGAAAGCAGAGTTCAAAACACAGTAAATATTTTTACCACATGTATGCAGGCTTTAAATAAAACAGTCAGTAGGCTGCTGGGAAAATATTTTTTAAAGGTGTCACCTTCTAAACAAAACAATTATGAAAGAATACAAATAAATATGCCATATGGTACATAGAATATATTCATACAATCTAAGGGAATAAGCCCAAGAGGCATGTCATGGAAAACACATGCCACGGGTTTTTAATAAATTATTTCCACAAATCAAATAGTTTATAAAACAAACTGAAGGGCAAAACCAGGCAGGCAGCACAGAATATTGAACAACAAAGCAAAGCCAAAATGTACGTTCAAAGATTTGAAATACACACACTACTAGATATGGCAAATGTATGTGGAGACACCCCTCCAGATCACCGAGTTCAGCTCTTTCAGGTGCACAGCCATGCAATCCCCATTCACAAACACTGGCAGTAGAAGAAGTTATAGGTTGTCACCTTGCCATAAGACTGCACATGAAATTTCTGCTGTGCTAAAACCTGACCCCATTCAACTCTTTGTGCTAATAATGTGAAGCGGGGCATTAAAGTGCAAAAACAGCTTAGCATGAAGTGGCAGAACATGCAAACTCACAGAGTGGGGCTACAGAAAACTGAAGCTCACAGCTCGATAAAAAAGAAAATCACCTATCCTCCGTATGCATCACTCACAGCAGAGTTCCAAACTGCTTCTGGAAGCAACATCAACCCAAGAACTATGAATCCAGAGCTTTAGAAAATGAGATTCCCCCGCCGAGCAGCTACAACACAAGCCTAAGATCACTACACGCCATGCCAGGCGTCAGAAGGAGTGGTGTAAAGCATGCCACCATTGGACTCTACAGCACTGGAAGTATATTCTATGGTGTGATTAATCGTGCATCACTATCTGGAAGCCTGATGGATGAATTTGGGTTTGGTGGATGCCAGGAGAACACTGTCTTCCATACTGCATAGTGCCTAGGAGGAATAATGCTCTTGGGATGGTTTTCAACCTGAACCTAAACTCTGCATAGTGACTGTAAATTTGAATTCCACAAAGTCCACAATACCAAAAAAACTGATTAAAAGAACACTCCATTCAAAAATGCTTTTTTTTAAACATATTACTTCATGTAGTTTGTAGCGACGAGAGAAAAAAATTTAATCTCAAAGATAAAGTTTCTGATAGAATAGGTTTCTGTGCTCAAGGCAGATCACCTCGGTGTCACAATCACTCCTAACCCATTAATGACTGTGTCTGGAGTGATGGGCGGAGTGGTGGCTCTGAGGCAAGGGATCTGCACTGACAATCGGAAGGTTGCCAGATCAAATCCCATAAACGCCAGAAATGACTCTACTCAGGATGGAGCAATTGCAGGTTAAGGGCCCAACAGAGCAGAGACACTTCTGGTGTTGAATGCAAAAGGTCCTGCAAATCCCTAACCTCAGAGCTACCACCCCACCTACAGTAATGCAGTTTAACTTGTAGTATGGTCAAGCATACAGTATAGTCAAAGAATGTGTGTTAAATTTGTATAGAGAAACCATAAGTCAAATATAGCACTGATCAGAAGAATGTGTGACTGGCTTATTGAAAGTTGAGTTAAACTGGTAGAATAGAGTCTAATCCAGATATACAGCAGAACTGCTCAGCAGAAAGTGAGTATGGGTACATTTTAGAACATAGTCTGTCATAGCCTCATTAAAGCTAAGGCCTCAGAAATGGTGCAGAAGAAAAATGCCTCTGCCTCCTCAAAAAATGTACATACAATTATCAAAGACCCCACTAAAGACCTGCACAACAACTGGATTGATATATATATATATGTATTCTTTTGCAGTATATTTCTCTTGTCTCGATATCTTTGTTGTGGTTACTGCGGAGGGATATGTGTGAGTTTGTGTATGAGCTGCAGTTCTAAAAAAGCACATTTCTGGGGGGCATGCACCCCCTGCTGGATAGACAAGTACAGAATATAAACAAGTAATAAGCAAGTTAAAACATCTTCCAAAGTAAAACTTTCCCTGGTGCTGTGGCGCAGGATTCGTAATCAATCCCCAGGTTTACACTTTCTCCCAGTGTTTGTAAAAAATTTCTTCATCTGCTCCAGTTTATTTCTCCATGCCAAACAAGGTCTATAAGGTTAACTGGCACCTCTAGTCTTGGTCCTGTGAGGACCAAGTGGAGGACTGTTTCGGAAGGACTGACATTGCATTCCAGAATTAGGTCTAGTGCTGTTGAGAAGCATCCACCCCACAACTCTGTGTTATAAACAGTCATTGAAGGAAAAGATTATTAATATGACTATTATTAAAAGGTAAGATACTTTTATTTATTTAGCTGACAATTTTATCCAAAGTGACTTACAACATTTATGATACAATTAGTTACATTTCGTTTGGTTTTCCAATTTGAGCAGAGGCAGGTCAAGTGACTTGTTCACAGTATCAGTAACAGGACTTGAACCCACAGCCTCAGGCGTTAAAGTCAGAAGCCTTAGCCACTACACTGCACTGCCTGCCTTTTAGTAATTTATAAATTTAGAACACAAAATAGCTGCAGCAAGTAAAGGATGCAAATTTGCAGAAGGATCCAAATTTGCAGGTATTACCTAGGCACTGATTGCAACACTGATTACAGCACAAATCTGCAACCTCTGGGCCCCTCAGGTCCAAGTGTTACTTTTGTGTTACTTTATATAGAGATGTCCTTTTTATCACAAATTTGTGTGAAATATCACAAAAACGATAAAAGATACCCAGACCTGGAAGGAAATGCAGAAAATTCAATTTAACAATAACCATACAATGTTTTTTAACATACAGGTGCTAACTTCAACTTCAAGTTCAACTTTATTGTCATATGTGTTCAGTACAATGAAAATCTTATTCTATGAATCCCCCAGCAATATACAAAAATACACAGAAAAAAGACAAGAATACACAACAATAGACAAAAGCACTTAGTTGCAAAAGATCTGCAAAAACAAACAGTAAGAGTAAGGGTGCACGTGCAAACAAACATATGATTCAAAGTAAACTCTGCAGGTATATAGTCTCAAGATGACCTCCCATCCTCCAGGCACGAGTCAGCCTACAGTGCTGAGAGGAGGGGCAGTGACTGTGGCTGATATCTCTATGTATTCCTCCTAACTACTGACACTATATTAAAAACAAGTTGTAATCTCTCTCAGTCACAAGATTTTGTCAAAATGAACTGCAAAGGACTCTTGAAGACAATTTATCTGACTACATCTGCATCGTTTCTTTCTTGTGACCAGCAGTTTATGACCTAAATACATTTGTACAGTCTTCCTTTTTTGTTTATATAACTACATATGTTGTTTCCCGAACTCTTCATTTAAAATGATTAGACAATTAACACTAGAATTACCAGAGCCTACGAAAAAATATATCCGTCCCACCTTAAAACGCTTCACACCTCTCTGTCAGCGTCTTTTGTCTTCAAAATGTGTTGATAAACAGCAAGCAGCCTACTATCACATCCCCCAACCCTGCACAGTTTTCTCAGCTCAAGTCTGTTTACCTGCGTGTCAGTTGCTTGGAGTTGTATAGAGTGAGAAGTCAAGCAAAATGACACCTTTTATAAATACTATATCGTTGTTTGTAACACTTGCATTTCATGTGTGTTCCGTGTCTACATAGATCTATGTGCACACATCGTTAAAAAAAAAAAGTTTTTCATGTTTTAGTCATAATTGACAAAATGTAGACATGAAGTTTATAATATGTGAAGCCTGAAGTCCAAATATCAAAGAAACACTTTCACAAAAGGTACAAATATAACAGAACAAATGCACTTTTATTCAAAAATATAAC
Organism: Polypterus bichir lapradei; assembly: GCA_026402145.1. Taxonomy (NCBI): domain Eukaryota; kingdom Metazoa; phylum Chordata; class Cladistia; order Polypteriformes; family Polypteridae; genus Polypterus; species Polypterus bichir. The sequence continues at coordinate 34,092,260 of JANRMT010062822.1, forward strand.
TGCAGATAAACAACCTGCGTTAGAGTGCGATATTGACACATATTTGCTAGGAGCGCTGTGGTGGCACAATGGTATCAGCTCTTGACTGGTAATTTAAACTTCATGGGTTCGATCCCAGACGAGTCCATTTTGAAAAGTGAACTGCACGTGTTTTTACTATTTTACAATAAAAACATACATTTGACTCCAGTCCGTAACAGCCAGTGTAATTTATGATACTTGTAAAGGTTAGCTTTGTTTTTTTTATTCTGTTATTCTCTCAGCCGCGTTCACGAGCATCCCCGCCCCCCTAAAACCCCGCATTTGACACTTCTGTTTTCACAGACGCGCAATAACTGAGGTACACTCAGATCATGATGACATTTCTACATCGGATCAAGAATGCACTTTTGCCATCGCTGTACTTTGTATATGTACATGGGAAGCTCTGCACTCATGACTTTACGCTGTAGGAAGTAAGTACTACAATCAAAATGCTGCCCAGGACAACATCCTCTTTTGACACTGCTAATAATTTTAATTAAGCCATCTAATACTAAATGTATACAGTACATTCAGACTGTTTACATTGTTTATGATATTGATCATTTTCATAAATATCATATTGCTTTTAAATTCTGTACTTAATTTTTATACCAGTAATGGTGCACTGCACGTTACACTTGACATATAGTTTTCATCCTCGCTCTCTATACGTTTAGCATTTGTTTGCTCAGAGGTTGATGCGCTTACTGCTTCCTGACCAGCTCTTCTTTTCTCCACCATAGCGGCCTGCTTCTTCTCTTCTTTCGTCTGCATCTTTTCACGTTAAAATTGATAAGTCAGTGTTTGTGTTGCAATTACGTAGTACATTTTCCTTAATTTTCATTTAAGCTGGCACTTAAGTCTTCAATCGGCCTCAAGAATGATTTAAGATATGAAGAGGTAGGGGAAGTGACGGCGAAGCTGGTAGGGAATGAGAACGGCGCCCATACACATGCGCCGCACAGCCGCCCAGCTGCGGTCCTGAGAGTTGATTCTACGATAAAATAAAATAAAAATAAAAAGATGAATAACCTTGGAGATCAATCATCACCCGAAAAGCGGATAGTAGATGTCGCGTAGTATATGTGTACCAAATTTCAGGTCAATAGGTCAAACGGTTTGTGAGCTACAGGTGATTTAAAATCTTCGACAGACAAACGAATAGCCATGGTAGCGTATTATATAAGAAGATCTGGAGTGACTGAAGTAACAAAGTAAAGACAGGGCACCTGGTGTGGGGAAGACTGTGACTTTCTTTTTTCCTAAAGGTTTTTACATTTGCTTATTTGGCTAACAACTTTATCCAAGGTGACTTACAACATTTGCGATACAACTAGTTTCATTTCTTTTCAGTTTTCCAATTGAAGCACAGGCAGTTCAAGTGACTTGCTTAGGGTCACACAGTGTCTATAGCAGGATTTGAACACACCACCTCAGGGTTTGAAGTATAAACCCTTAACCATTACACCACGCTGCCTGTTAGTGGGTTAAAGGGGATGGGCCAATAGGGTGAACATCATGGTACTGTATTCTTGGTCTGTGGTTTTAACCATGGTAAATTTCCTTATATTTGCATAGGTTATTCTTGGGGATGAAGGGTGTGTGTCACTCCTTAGGTCTTGGTTGTATCTGGGGACATGTACTATATGTGTCTAGGTTATTCTCACAGACCAAGAAAGCCTTGGGTCTAGGTTATATCCTGGGATTCCCATATGTTGTTCACTCTGAAGTTAGTCTCTACATGGAGTACTCAGGAATGATAGCTGTGTAACTATAACTCATAATCAATGCTCCTGTGGATAATGTCTGTGTCTGTGTCTGTGTGTGCCTTTCAGTGTGTATGAAGTTTTAGGGTTCAAAAGGAGACCAACTCAATGCCAAACTTTCACTCATTTTACTATAATACATCAAGAAAGTGGATGTAAAAGACTGAAAATGGATATTTTCCAATAGGTAATCATTCCACTGTTTTATGGGGACTAAATCAGAGAGTCCAAAGAATGTTTTCAGAGGCGCAGAGTCACAAGCCTGCCTGTTCACCCTGATCAACCAATCATCATACATAATCATTTCTTTGTATAAAAAGGTAAGCTGTCCCCAGTCCTATAAGGTCTACCTTTCACTATTAATGGCACTGTGATGTAAGAAATTCACTATACTCTGTTCACGTGGGAATAAAGCTGAATTTAACACTAGAATTACCAGAGCCTACGAAAGAACTCGTAAATCCGTCCCACCTTAAATCGCTTCTTAAATCCCTTCACACCTCTCCGCCAGCGTCCTTTGTCCTCTAAATGTGCTGATAAAGAGAAGCTAGAAGCAGCCGGCTATTCCATCCCCCCACCAATTTAGAACGTGCACGAACTTCTCTCAGCTCATGCCTTGATTGAGTATCTGGGAGTGAAGTGAAGTTTTAGAGTGGAAATAATAGATCGTTATTTGGAACACACGCATTTCATGTCTGTTCCGTTTCTACAGTAATCTGTGTAAACACATTGTTAAAACAGAAATGTTTTTTATATTCTACTAGTAGATGACAAAATGTAGGAATTAACTATATAATGTATGAAGCCTGAAGTTTAAATATCAAAAATCTAACACAACAATTGCGCTTTTATTCAAAAATATAATTGCAGAAACAAAAAGCTGCCTTAACATGCGACATTGACACCTGTTTATTATAACTTCCTCCGTGGTGCAATAGAATCAGCTGCTGACTGGGAATCAAAAGGTCGCGAGTTCGAACCTGCACCTCTCCGTTTTGAGAAGTAAACTGCTCTTAGTCTTACTATTTTAGAATAAAAGCATACATTTGATTTCAGTCTGTAACCACCGGTGTAATTTATGATCCTTATAAAGGTTAGCTTTGTTTTTTTGTTTTTTAATTCACTTTTCATTCTCTCAGTCGCGTTCAGAATCAATCCATACAACCCTATCTGACACGGCTGTTTTCACATGCTCAAAGCTAATCAAGCTAATCACTATTTCCATATGAAAGATTATAGCAAAAAGCACCATTTTCTGTACAGTATTAACATACACTCACTGAGTAAAGTATTAGACTATACCAATGTTGGGTAGGGCATTCTTTTGCTCTCAAAAAAACCTCCATTCTTCACCGCTCCTCATGCCATGGATTCCACAAGACATTAGAAACATTCCATCGAGATTCTGATCCATGCTGACACGACTGCATCACACAGTTTTGTCAGCTTTGTCAACTGCACATTCATGCTGTTAATCACCCGTTCTACCACATGCCAAAGGATTTCAGCTGGATTCAGGTCTGGTGACTGAGAAGGCCACTACTGAACACTGCTTTGGGACACAGTGCTAGAAGTAGCCATTAGAAGATGGGTAAATGGTGGCCATGAAGGAATGCACATGGTCACCAACAATATTCAAATAGGTCGTAGCATTCAAGCAATGCTTGATTGGTACTAACAGGCCGAAAGTGTGCCAAGAGCACATTCCCCACACCATGACACCACCACCAGCAGTTTCGATTATTGGCATAAGTCAGGTGGGGTGCATGGATTCATTCTGTTGATGTGAAATTCTGACTCTTCCATCTGTGCGAGATTCATCAGACCAGGCTACATTTTCCCAGTTTTCAGTTGTCCAGCTTTGGGGAGCCTGTGCCCACTGCAGCCTCTGCTTTATGTTCTTGGCTGACCAAATGGGAACCCAACGTGGCCTGCTGTTGTAGCAACCTCAGGGTTCAACGTGTTGTGTAGTCTGAGATGCTTTTCTGCTCACCACAGTTGCACACAGTTACCGTAACCTTTCTGTCAACTTGAACCAGTCTGGCCATTCTCCTCTGACCCCTCTCATCAACAAGGCCTTTCTATCCACAGAACTGCCACTCACTGGATGTTTTTTATTTTTCTGTGAGTAAACGCTACAGACTGTTGTGCATAAAAATCCCAGAAAATAAGCAGTTAAATAAATACTCAGATCAATCTGTATGGCATTAACGATCATGCCACAGTTGAAATCACAGAGATTCCATTTTTCCCCCCATTCTGGTGTTTGATGTGAACATTAAGTGAAACTCCTGACCTGTATCTATTGAGCTGCTGCCACATGATTGGCTGATTAGATAACTGCATGGATAAGCAAGTGTTCACAATAATTTGCTCAGTGAGTGTATTATTAAATTCACTGTGATTAAATAAAAAAATGTTTTATAAAATAATGTTTTTCCTACCTGTATTATTAATGGCAAGAGTACCACTGTATTATGCTGTCTGGAATGTATCTCCATAAATATAATAATGTCGGACCCCTCTTGCTCCTTTTTAATTAGCTGAGCTTCTTCAGCAACATTTCTGAAGTTGTGTCAGACTGCATTTATAGCAGTACTATGAAAACCAATTCAACTCACTAAAGGACTTTACCCTTCAGACAATTGTGGAGTAAATGGTCAGTTTTAAGAGGGACTCACTCAAAGTATGCAGACAAGACAACCTGACAAATGGATTATGGCCATTTTAACAAGCAAACATATAACTTCCCTTACCTGCACTATGAGTGTAAGTCAAACATACATAAAAGGGGGTTTGAGGTACCCTATACAACAATGCTTGCACAAAGATTAATCTTAGGTTAGGTAAGGTTTGGTAGAATTTATTATTATAAAGGAAAATTTGTTTGCAGTAGGACACTGTTAAACATACTTAAAAAAAACAAGCCAAGACACAATACGTGACAACAATGAGTACGCACACCTACATGATTTCTGAAAATAACAATAATAACCTTTAACAGTACATAATAATAATAATGCAGAATTCAGCAGGATTCCTACAACTACTAAAATTCAAAATGCATACAGCTTGGGGAATAAAAGATGACTCTTTTACCCTTAGGAGCTTAAATCTGCAGCCTGATCACAATAAATGAACCAAATGAAACTTATTTTCTGAATCCCAACTCATTCCCTAACACAATGAGAAAGTACAGTGATGTATCATAATATCTTAAATTCTTTAAAATAAATTCGCTTTGTAAGAAATGGTTTACAAAATTTTAGACTTTATTTCTTTAATGATATTCCAAAATATGGGTTTACACCAAACCTGAACTGCTTGAAATGAGTATGAGGAATCACATTAAACTGGGTGCTCTTCTCCGACAGCTGTTTGAATCGGGTAGGGGATGGAGGCTGTGTTTTCAGTTTAATTACTGTATTATATGTGTGACTGTCATTTTTCTGTAGCCACTTAATTCAGCAGTGGGCTTCAGGGAGCCAGGGCCTTTCCTAGCAATACTGGGCAAAAAGCAAGAATGCATCCAAGAAGGGGCACCAGCCCACTGCAGACCATTCTCACACACTCCTTCACACCTGAGCAATTTATGATTAAGCATTTCAAAAAGACATTATGAAGGGGACTGTGTGCATTTCACAGATAAGATATCTAGGAGCAGATCATTATCGCTTTATTTATTTACCTCTGTCTTACTGTACCAGACTCACCATCTTTCTGTTATTATTTTGTTTTTCTTCCCATGGTGAGTAAAATAAAATTTATGCTCCATGGATCTAATATTGTGAAGCTTTTCATAAATGTTTGTTGCACTCCCTGTCTTCTAAATATCATATTGTTTTGTTCTTTAATTCTGTGTTTATGAAAGATTTTCACCCCCTTGGAAGTTTTCACATTGTATTATTATATAACTTTGAATCACAATGGATTTAATTTGTTTTTATGATACTGAGCAACACAAAGTGTTTTCTGTAATGTCACAGTGAAAGCAGGTCTCTGCAAAGTGGTGTAAATTAATGGCAAGTATAAAATACTAAATATTATTTGCCGTCTGTGAGTCAGTATTCAGTAGATGTAGCTTTGACAGCCGTTCCTGCCTTGAGTCTGTGTGCACAGCTTTCTCTTTCTCCCTCTGTCAGCTTTACACATCTGCCATTCTTCCCCATTCTTCCTTGTAAAACTGCTCAAGCTCGGTCAGGCTGCATGAGGACCGTGAGTGAAGAGCCTTTTTCTGGCCACCAATTCTCATCTGGATTGAGATCTGGACTCTGACTCAGCCACTCCTGTACAGTAACTTTGTTTTTTAAGCCTTTCCTGTGTGCCTTTGACTTTATGATTGGGGTCCTTGTCTTGCAGGCAAACAAATGTTCTCCCAAGGGGCAGCTTTCTTGCATACTGCATCAGGTTTTCCTCCAGGATTTCTCTTTATTTTGCTGCATTCGCTTCACTCTTTACCCTAATAAGCCATCCAGAGCCTCCTGCAGAGAAGCATCTCCACAGCGTGATGCTGCCACCATCATACTTCACGGTGGGGATGGTACATTTTTGATAATGCACAGCGTTTGGCTTATACCAAACATGATATCTAGACTGATGGCCAAAAAGCTTAATTTTGGTTGCACCAAACTTTAGATCCTTCTACCATTTGACTTCAGAGTCTCCCACATGCCTTCTGGCAAACGCTAGTGGAGTTTTCAAGAGAAGCTTTCTCTTTCCACTTTCTCATACAGATGTTGTCCATGTGTTACACCAGTTACAGTTGTTGACTGCACAGTCTCTCCAACCTCAGTCACTGTAGCTTGTAAATCCTTCAAAGTTCTCAGAGGTCTCTTGGTGGCCTCCATCACTTGTTGTCTTCTTCTTGTATAATCCTTCAGTTAGTTCTGGATCCCTTGCTCTAAGCAGAGTTATATCTGTGTCACACTTTCCATTTCTTAATGATTGATATAACTGGACTCCAAGGGTTATTCAGTGACTTGGATATTTTCTTCTCTCCATCATCTTGACTGGTGCTTTTACAAAGTTACCTGGAATGTTCTTTTGTCACCAGGGGTATTTATACTGCAATTAGCTGAAACCCCAGATAGGTGATCTCCATTGAATTCATTATGTCAGTCAGTCATTTTCAAACCCAGTTTGTCCTGAACAGGGTCAAGGGGGATGCTGAAGCCTATGTCAGCCAGCATAGGGTGCAAGGCAGGAACAAACCCTGAGTGCCAGTCCATCACAGGATGAACACACACTCAAACACTTGGGGCCAATTTTGGATCACCAGTTCACTTAACCTGCATGTCTTTGGACTAGACTGGAGGAAACCCATGGAAACATGTACAGAACATTGACAGACAGTGTGGTGTAGTGATTAAGGCTTTGGACTTGAGACCCTATGTGGTGGGTTCAAATCTCACTACTGACACTGTGTGACCATGCACTTTGATTGCCTCCAGGTCACTTGACCTACTTGCACTCCAATTGGAAAATCAGAAGAAATGTAACCAATGGTATCATAAATGTTGTAGGTCACCAAATAATGTAATGTTAACATGTAAGCACCACACTTGGAGGACCAGGGATGCAAACCGTGGTCTCCTTACTGCAAGGCCACAGCACTACCACCATGCCACCGCTGAACTAATTATGTGACTTTTAAAATCAATTGGCTGAACCAGTGAAGATTAAGTGGGCCATATTAGAGGAGGTGACTATTTATACATTTAGTGTTTTATATTTGTAATTAATTTAGACCTGATCTAATTTAATTTAGATCAAATTTAGATCTGTTTTCACTTTGACATTAAAGAGTGTTATTCTGTTGGTCAGTGTCAAGAAAGCCAAAATAAATCCACTGTGATTTAACATTGTATTACAATAAAATGTGAAATTTTCCAAGGGGGTGCCCCATTATGCACTCTGGTGTTGAATGCACATGAGGTGAGATGGGCTCTAAGCCACATTAACCTTAATAAGGCTGCTGGCCCTGATGGGGCTACTGGATGGGTCCTGAAGCGTTGTGCGAGACAGCTGACAGCAGTGTTTACCAGCCTGTTTAATATCTCTGTAGAACAGGCTGCTGTCCCCACGTTCCTCAAGTCTGCTTACAATTGTCTCTTTTCCAAAACAGGCAGTAGTGAGATCTCTGAGCAATTATCGCCTGGCGGCTCTGAGCCCTATTGCTGTGAAGCACTTTGAGGGACTTGTCGTCAGACACATTAAGAGCGGTATCCTCTCCTCCCTGGACCAATACCAGTTCGCTTACAGGGCAAACTGGTCAACTGAGGACACTGTCTCACTTGGCCTTCATAGTGCCCTGTCACACCTGGAGCAGAGGGACCGCTATATGCTGATGCTGTTCATCGACTACAGCTCCGCCTTTAACCCCACCCTCCACAACAAGCTGGCTATTAAACTAAACAACTTGAGTCTCAGCTCACACCTGTGCAGCTGTATTCTGGATTTTCTCACTAACAAAACAAACTGTGTGCATGGGTAAACACTTCTCTTCATTTATAATACTGAACACTGAGGTACCGAGGGGCTGTGTACTGAGTACGGCTGCAACAATCAGTTGACGTAATCGTCGATGCAGATTTTTTATTGTCGACGCGTCATAAACAGAACCTTCAATAGAGGCTCCAGTCACAAAGAACCACATTGGTTTTTGTAACAGCAATGCACTACATGAACGTCTGGGGGCAGTATCGTTTGTTATTATTTCTCAAGTCTGCACATAGACCTTCCAACGAAGAAGAACGCCTGAGGAGAAGAAAAATGTAGAGGAAAATAAACGTGGTTGCAATGGCGAGACGGATAGAGGAGGGGGAAGGAGATGGAACAAAGTCGAGACAGAAACTTTCTAAAGTGTGGGAGCACTTCACCGAAAAAGAAAGAAAAGTTGAACACAGATTATGTAAAGCAGAGCTTTCTTTTCATGGCAGCACCACTGTGATGCATGAGCATCTGAGATGCAAGCATCCTGGAGCTGTGATCCCGCCGTCTCTTAAGAATTTATGCTGGCGCTGTTAGTTAGTTAGTTAGTGTCAGATCAGGAGGGGAGGGAGAGTGTGAACGAGACTGAGACAATAAAAGTGAAAAAAGCTAACTTTTACAAGTAACAAATTTACACCCGATCTGTTCGTTTTCAAATAATATTGCATTAGTGCGATGATGCTTTCTGATTGATACTATTCAGGTCATACAATGATTTCTTCAAAATGTCACATATATTTATTTGTCTCTTTCTTTTTTTGCCCCGGTGCTGCGCGCTGACACCAGAAGGCGTGAGCTTATTCAGTGCTAGCAGCAGCACGCAGGTGGCCAGTTGCTGTGTGCTATAGCAAGCTTGACCTGGAGGCAATCAAAGTACATGTACTCTGCAAGGCATGTATGGGGTCCACTGAGAAAAGAAGAGCGTTCATGGCTCATTCTTTCCTCTGCATGTCCTGTGCAAACTGGGCAAGATCGGGGGAAAATAAAAACGCGGTCACTGATTACAACTGCAAGAAGGTACACAAATGAATATGAATAATGTTGCATCCGTGCCACAGTGTCTTCCGAAATGTACTATAAGGTCATAAAATGAATAATTCCAAATATCATATACTGTATACCTATGTCTCTGTTCCTTTTGTCACTGCGGCTTTGACATCACTGGCCATAAGGCACATACAGTACTAATTCAGCGTAACCAGAAACACTCAATAAAACTGAATAAAAAAATCAAGTGACAATGAGATACAAATAAGGCAGATTCGCCAGCATTTGTGTGCCAGCTTTTATCCCTCCAGATCAGAGAAGGTCCAGTTCCATTGCCTCAAAACACCACTCACATCTACAGTTATTCCCTGCTGCAGATAAAAAGTAACAGCGTCAGATCCCTAGGATGGTAGTATGTATCGTGATCGTGACTGACAGAATAAAAGTGGAAAAAAAACGGTAACTTTTACAAGTACTATGCATTTAATACAGTGGCTGTTACAGATGCAAATCAAATGTATGTGTTTATTGTATAATATTAACAATAAGAGCAACTCACTACTCAAAATGGTAAATATACGTGGCAGTCAGGATCGAACTGGGGGACTCTTGATTATAAGTCAGCAATTCCTACCGCTGCACCATGGAAGCTATTGTATCGTCCTTGAATCTTTTGTGAAAGTGTTTATTTGATCTTTGCACTTCAGGCTTTACACATTAAATAGTTTTTGTCTACATTTTGTCATTTATTACTAAAATCTGAAAAACGTTTCAGTTTTAATGATGTATTTTTTGGTTAAGTTAAATGCACTGTTTTTGTTTAAAGACTACATGCACTTTAGTTTGTATTACTTAATGTATTTCTTTTTTATTGTGATGGTCACACTAATATAAAAACATATTATTTTCAAATCCATATGTTTCACTGGTTATTTTAATTTGATTATTATTAATTTTAATTGTATTAATGCAGAGACATCAGGGTGACATTCACAGGCTGACAGACGTGAGCAGATGAGGTAAGACATGCACTGGAGCCCAGAACAGGTCACAGCCATCAAAATAGTCAGGCATGAAATAATCATGACTAACCGACTAATCGAAAAATAAATTGAATGATTAGTCGACTACCAAAATAATCATTAGTTGCAGCCCTTTACAAACGACTGCAAATCTACTCATGATACTAACATTATAATAAAGTTTGTAGATGACACCACTGTGACAGGCCTAATTGCCAATAATGATGAAGCAGCCTATAAAGAAGAGGTCGAGAATCTGGAGAGTTGGTGCCAGAGCAATAACCTTGAACTCAATTCCAAGAAAAAAAAAGGAACTGATTCTGGACTTCAGGAGACTGAACTACAGCGGTAACCATCCTATCAGCATTAATGGCGAGAGAGTGGAGAAAGTCCAGAGTTTCAGATTCTTGGGAGTCCACATCAGCCAGAACCTGTCATGGACAGCAAACATGACCGCAATAGCCAAGAAAGGTCTTCAGAGGCTACAAGTTAACTACTACAGGTGCACCATAGAGTCGGTCATCACATACTGCATTACAGCATGGTACGTTGGCTGCACCTCTGAGAACAGGAAGGCCCTTCAGCACATCATCAAAACGGCTCAGAGAATTACTGGCGTTGGAAGCAAAGAACATTTGTAAAGATCCAACCCATCCCGGACATAGAATTTTCACTTCTCCGCCTTCTGGCTGGCACTTCAGAGCACTGAATGACCACACTATGAAGCTGAAGGACAGTTTTTACCCCAAAGCAATCTGCCTATTAAATGCACAGCGATCACTGCCCCTTCCTTTAACAGAACCACCTCTGACTGAACTGAACTTCTGCATCAACCACACATAGTCACAAACTTATACATGGCCCATGTGCAACTCATGACCATTACACTGACTGCAATTGTCACTGTGACTTCAGTTTTTATTTTTTTATTTATGCTTACGGGTTGGATAATGGATGGCTGGGTGGATGGATGCTGTGAAACGTGGCCCGGACACAGACAGACGGACATCGTTATGTCACCCAACACACACTTTTATTATACAAAATATTTACAGTTTAGTGCACAACCCAGTGCCTCCTACGCCGATCCCCCAAAGTCCAGGCCTCACAGTCTAGTGCCTTCCTTCTGGCCGCCTCCACTCCTCTCTCCAGACTCCAGTCCTCTTCCACCCAACTCTTGGCATCGAATGGAAGGAGGCGGCCCCTTTTATGCACCCCCGTATGGGCTCCAGGTACTTCCTGAGGAGCCTCCGCCGACACACCCCCGTGTGGCGGAAGTTCCAGCTGCGTAGCCGGAAGCCCTCCAGTTGTCCCTGCTCCTCTTCCCCCCAGCACTTCCTGGTGTGGCGGAAGTGCTGAGGTACGGGGCTCCCAAAGCATTGGGGCGCCCCCTGGCGGTGACCACGGGCCCCTACCCATGGCCCCCAACACAACCAGGGCGGTCACCCCCTCGTGGTCTGGAGGAGGCACAAGCCCTCCTCCGTTCTTCTGGGCGTCCCGGCTGGGTACCACCCCCAGCCGCGTGCCACAATGCTTACATATTTACTTTTACTTTGTGTATATTTGGAACTGTTAATAGTAACTGTGCTTTTCATAGTTTAATGTTGATATTTAAATTTGTGCTTCTTGTAGTTTAATGTCTGCTCTTACACACCTTTATCTAAGGGCATCTACAGGTTTGCTCCAAACGATATTTCATTGTATTGTGAAGTGACAATAAAGATATTTTACATCTTACTAAATATTAAGAGTTCAAACTGATTTATTCATTTATTAAATATGCATTGGTAAACAAAACTGCTTTACTAAGTTGCACCACCATTCTTTGAGATGTGTTTTTTTTTTAAATTGACACATAAAAGCAGCATTTAAGCTATAAGTCAAATCATATTAAATCCAAACACAGAATAGACACCTTCAGCAACGATAAGGGTGCTAAACGTAGCTCAAAGAAGCAAACTGCAAAACAACAGGCTAACAAGGTTTGTTGCAAAGCAAGCAATACTATGCTAAAAAACAGCTCCTCCCAATAAACTAGCACACACAGAATATGCATGCTGCTTACAAGATTAGGTTTCAACAAGGAGAACTCTACTGATCCATGTTCAGGAACTGCGTGTTAAATAATAATGCAAAGGGCAAAGAAATTCTGCAGATAATCAGTTATCCCTAAGAAGTCACATGAGTTGAAAATGCAGCTAGTCACAGCCAATAACCTCACACTCACATTTGCACTGCACTAATAACTGAGAATTATTCACTGCCGCATGCCACTACATGGGTGAAGACTGAGTACTTAAGGCGACTGCTGGCCCTCTCTGGCAACATGGCCTCCCTTCTCTTAACCCCCAACTCATTGAAAGCTACGCTTAACAGCACCTCTGCATCCTCTAAAAACCCAAGTGATCAGCATCCATTCATCTGAGTTCCAAACCCACTTAGCCAGGGCAGGGTTGCAGGGCCTCGGGGAACATTGGGAACAAGAGATAACAGTTCCTAGACTAGTTAGTCCATTGCAGGGCAAACGTACACACAAGAGGGCCAGTTAGCCAATTTCAATGTCAATTCACCTATCCTGCATGTCTTTGGGCTATGAGAGGAAACCAGAGCACCTGGTAGAAACTCAACCCCATGCAGGTAATGGTGAGACACAATTTGTCACAGGCAGCAGCGCTACCACCCAACGATCAGCATATTCAAGTCTCCCACATAAACTTTATGCTATGCATTTAGCCATTGATTCCATCTGTCACTTGTGTTTTGAACATGGCCTTGGTACTTATATGTTTTTGCACTGTCCTCAAGTCTTCTGTTTTCTGTAACGGCCTTCACCCTGTTCTCTCAATTTTTCTTTTCCTGGACCTCTCTATGCTTGCCCTGGGGTTATTTCACTTGGGTATCATCATTGCAAAATAAATCTCGGCCTCTTGCTGTAAATCTCCTGACTCTCTTTCTGTAAAGTTCTGAAAATCCTCTTTTCTTTAATCGAGTCTTACTTGAACATTTGCAATACGGAGAATTGTCAAGATGCTGTACATTTAATGTGGAGCTGGCCGGCCAGTGGTTTCCATTGTGCTACTAATCTTTTTTCCTAATTCTTCCCTTTTCCGATTCGGCTCTTTGCTTTTGGACTCAATGTGTCTGTCGGGCCTCTCTTGGTGGTGCAAACAGGCATCAGTAATTCTCATTGATTAAGAGATCTTTTTACAGGGAGTTTTTGGGAGTGTGGGTTCCATGGCAGGGTTTGTTATTGCTTACTGTTGCTGTTTATTATGATTTTCTTTCCTTACTGAAGACAAATAAAAATCACAAAAAAAAAACCGTGACAAATTAAATCTATGGTACTAGAGAAACAAAATGTTACAGCGAGATATATAACTGATAGGCTTGCCACAAAGCTAATTGTTGCCACTTGCAAATAATGCACCCAGTAGGGGGCACCACTGAGCTCCAAACACCAGACACAACTGCACAAGGACAGTCCCGGGTAAACCAAAGATTATTGTTTTTGGCAAACAGTACCTCTGACAAGCTTTTTCTCCTCAGTAGTACACAATTCTGATCTTTTCTTTACTCCTCCTCCCTTGCCAGGCGAGTACTGTCCAGCTCACCTCCCGATGCCAACTCCCCAGGTCATGTGAAGGTCTCTCTTTTAAAGCCTGACCTGAGAGTGGTTCTGGTGCACAATCTACTGCTTCTGGGAAGCACTTCCATGTCAGACATGACCACAATGGCCCTTGTGCCATCAAAATGTGACAGCTTTCCCTGGCTGTCCCACAACTCCCATGCTGCCCTTTTGGAATCTATATGGGGGACTCATCAGATGAAATGCTGCCAACCACAGTATGGGGAGATGCTCTGCCCATAGCAGGCAGTCAGCCACCCACTGTCCTGTACTTCCAGGCTTCCAAGCCCATCCAATGTTTCCTTCTGTGGCTGACTTCCATAACCAAGTCCTGGCACAGAAGGGGTGTATCACAGCGTCCTTGATGACCTTCCATTATGAAGGCCTCCTGGCTGGGTAAGGTAGCAGTGTTCATCCTGGCTGGGATGCCAAACTGTCCCTCACATTGGAGACATTCATGGAAAGTGGTTCAATAATTATAGCGCTCAGAACACTGTGGCCATTAATTTACTGACTTTTGTAAAATGGGTCTGAGGAGTAGGCAACATATTTTTTTCTTCAAGGTCAGTTTCACTTATGATGTACAGTTGTGCTCATAAGTTTCCATACCCCTGGCAGAATTTGTAAAATGTTATCCATTTCTGGAAATATGGATGATCAGACAGAACACCATCATTTTATTTAAGACTAACAGTCAGGTGAAGCTATTTATGGTCAAAGAATTGTGTGCGTCTTTCAGCAACAATAAGGTTAATGATAACTAAAGTCACACAGATTGTCCTGATCAGAAATCTAAATACCCCTGAATGTTTGGCCAGATAATACACACTCAAGTTGAGACACACATGAAGAGTAAATGTCCACATCTGTGTGCCTTGAGCATGGGAAAGGCACTATATAAATAAAATGTATTGTTATTATTATTATTGTTTGATTGTAATCAGCATCTATGTATAATGGGGTTGTGTGGTATACCAGTATTGAAAAAGTACAGAAAAACCCAATTTTTGAAACATTACAGTACCAGGATTTCTTCAATTTAGGTAAAAGGTGAATTTCAAGCACGTAATGCTTATTCATTTATTAGCATCATTAATACTCTAATAGGGACCAACCGAGGCCCCCCCCAGCTCTTTGATTTAATACAGTACAGGCCAAAAGTCTGGACACACCTCCTCATTCAATGTTTTTTCTTTATTT
The DNA here is from genome assembly GCA_026402145.1 of Polypterus bichir lapradei. NCBI lineage: Eukaryota > Metazoa > Chordata > Cladistia > Polypteriformes > Polypteridae > Polypterus > Polypterus bichir. The sequence continues at coordinate 34,107,373 of JANRMT010062822.1, forward strand.
TCATGACTGAAGGCATCAAAACTATGAATGAACACATGTGGAGTTATGTACTTAACAAAAAAAGGTGAAATAACTGAAAACATGTTTTATATTCTAGTTTCTTCAAAATAGCCACCCTTTGCTCTGATTACTGCTTTGCACACTCTTGGCATTCTCTCGATGAGCTTCAACAGGTAGTCACCTGAAATGGTTTTCACTTCACAGGTGTGCCTTATCACGGTTATTTAGTGGAATTTCTTGCTTTATCAATGGGGTTGGGACCAGCAGTTGTGTTGTGCGGAAGTCAGGTTAGTTGGACGATCATTTATTTTTCAACAGGACAATGACCCCAAACACACCTCCAGGCTGTGTAAGGGCTATTTGACCAAGAAGGAGAGTGATGGAGTGCTGTAAATGGTCATGAAAATAAAGAAAACACATTGAATGAGGAGGTGTGTCCAAACTTTTGGCCTGTACTGTATATGTATTATGTCTAGCTCAAATCATTAAGGGGGACCTCCGACACCATTCCCACCCAGTCTTCACACATACAGTATATATTTACCTGAGACGTAGCAAGGAGACGAGCAACAGAGCAAGGAGGCCTCTTTGTTTGCAGACATGCGGAACAAAGCAGCTGTTAGACAAAGCTGTAAAACTTCAGTATTGGCAAAAATGTTATTAAGGTGAGATTTGTCCTTCAACTCTACAGGTTTCCATTAACTGCTTTGTTTTTTCCTAGAGTGTTCTGCTTGAAGAGATACCCTTTAACACCTTCCATTTAAGCTCTTGTCTTACTAATAAAAAAATAAAGAGTTTTGGAGTAACACCTTGCATGTACCTTTCCTCACCCCTTAACAATTTTAATCACATCTGTCATGTCCTCTTTTAATGCCACAGCATGATCAAGATTGCAAGGTTTAGGTTCTTCGGGCTTTCCTCGTAGCTCTTAACCTGAAATCCTGATATTAGTCTAGCAGTTTGTTTCCATTGTTTTTTTAGCATTGTTTTTTGATTCTTGTGCTGTGGGGACCACAACTGCAACAAATATTCCAGATGAGCCTCATAATTGCATTATAATTCTAAAGAGTGACTGCTCTTGACTCGTAATCTCCACATGGTTCTAAATAACATACAGTAAAATATTATGATTGTTTAACTGCTTTTTGAATGGAATCACTTTGTTATCTAAATATGTTTAAAAGGAACTTCCCTTGAGGGCGGCATGGTGGTGCAGTGGTAGTGCTGCTGCCTCGCAGTTAAGAGACCCAGGTTCGCTTCCCAGGTCCTCCCTGCATGGAGTTTGCTTGTTCTCCCCGTGTCTGCATGGGTTTCCTCCGGGTGCTCCGGTTTCCTCCCACAGTCCAAAGACATGCAGGTTAGGTGGATTGGTGATTCTAAATTGGCCCTAGTGTGTGCTTGGTGTGTTTGTGTGTGTGTGTCCTGCGGTGGGTTGGCACCCTGCCTGGGATTGGATTTGTGCCCTGTGTTGGCTGGGATTGGCTCCAGCAGACCCCAGTGACCCTGTTTTCGGATTCAGCGGGTTGGAAAATGGATGGATGGAACTTCCCTTGGTAGTTACTTAAACTAACACATTAATACATACACATAATACATCCATTATCCAACCCACTATATCCTAACTACAAGGTCTGCTGGAGCCAATCCCAGCCAACACAGGGCGCAAGGCAGGAAACAAACCCTGTGCAGGGCGCCAGCCCACTGCAGGGCACATACACACACACCCCAAGCACACACTAGGGACACTTTAGGATCGCCAATGCACCTAACCTGCATGTCTTTGGTCTGTGGGAGGAAACCGGTGCACCCGGAGGAAACCCACGCAGACACGGGGAGAACATGCAAACTCCACGCAGGGAGGACTCGGGAAGTGAACCCGGGTCTTCTAGCTGTGAGGCAACACATAATACAACTATTATAGAAAAAATTAAAAGGAATTATTTAAATTTCAAGATTACAGTTTAGATGCCAAATACCAACAATTCTTAGCAACATACAGTATGCGTTTTGTCTCACAAGGCATGTTTTCCAGCTCTTAGCACATCACTGTATAATTACATCAAATACTTTCACATGCAGTCCTGTGCCTGGCTGTTGTCTGTGTAGCTTTAGCATATTCTCATTTCACCCTGAGTTTGGCAAAATCACGCATATATAAAGAAAATTTGCCAAACTCCACAAAATGCACTGAAGTCAATAGGGAAGGAGGAACTGAACTGGGTTTGAGGGGCTTAAAGTGGTGCAAAGCTGTTTTAATTGTCCCTGAGGTCTAGGGAAACATCTGTCAACTATGCTTGACTAATTATTGAGCCAAAAAATGTGATCTGAGCTGTGAGGCACCAGTGCTAACCACTGTGCCAATGTACCTCAAACAATAAAAGACACAGATGGAGTGATAATTACAAATAAAATACAACACATGGCCACAAATTAGCAATAAGTAAAAAACATTTATCATTCCACTCACAAGGGTCTGATCTTAGGGCACACATTAGCACTGTGATGAAGAGGATGCATGAGGCTCATTCTGTTGTTTGAAGTTGTGCACCTGGCACAGTGGAACATCTTTTTTGTTGCCAAGATGCTTTGCACTTTCTTCTTCCATAAAGAAGACAGAAATGCCTTGTAAACAGTAATAAATCTTTCATTATTATTATTATTACTAGTATTATTATTTCATTGGGCCTTTTGTATTTTCTTTCTCAAGGAAAGGGAGGGCTCCTGTAAGGCATGTTTTCCCTCATAGCTCCAGCAGGTGGCTAATTAGGCATGAAAATTAGTTATGTGGCACTGGCTGCCAGCACAGAGATCAGTGTTAGTTGGTGGCAGTACTCATAATACTCTCATTATGGCCAGCTAATGTTCCCCTCAAAGGTCCGACTTTATAACAGCAATGTCAAACCTCTTCTTTTGTATGGCTCTGAATGCTGGAATGTTATAAAGGGAGACATGAATAAGATCAACACTTTCCACAATGGATGTCTCAAAAAGATCTGTCATATCTTCTGGCAAAAGAAGATCTCTAATGAAAACCTTTAGAAGAAAACTAAGAGTCACAGTGTGACATTGGAAATCAAGTACTGACACTTAAGTTGGCTTGGCTAACAGAATGTACCATAACTGTATACCTAAGATTGCTCTGAGATGGACACCACATACGTATAGGGGTGGCACGGTGGTGCAGTGGTAGCACTGCTGCCTCGCAGTAAGGAGACCTGGGTTCTTCCTGGGTCCTCCCTGTGTGGAGTTTGCATGTTCTCCCTGTGCCTCCGTGAGTTTGCTCCGGTTTCCTCCTGCAGTCCAAAGACATGCAGGTTAGGTGCATTGACGATCCTAAATTGTGTGTGCTTGGTGTGTGTGTGTGCTCTGCGGTGGCTGGCACCCTGCCCGGGGTTCGTTCCTGCCTTGTGCTCTGTGCTGGCTGGGATAGGCTCCAGCAGACCCCTATGACCCTGTGTTAGGATATAGCGGGTTGGCCAATGACTGAGTATATATATACTTTATACACACGCACAAACACGCCCATACGTGCATAGTCATAAGTTGCAATACTTTGCTGTCTGAGATTTACAGCAACAAAGGAAAGGTAAAGCATGGCAGGTTAGTAGCAAATATTCTCAAGAACAGGACATTAAGGTGCTTAGAACCTGGGATTATTAATTTTTCAAATTTATGTAAATAATAATAATAACACATTTTATTCTCCTTTAGGTTTTTGAAACATGATTGTGGACATTACTCTTACAGAATTCGTAAAAGAAAATGCAACTGAAATATCCTAGCACTTAGAAATCAATCATTGTCACTAAATAGGTAAATGTTTAATAAAAAAAATATCAAACAATCAGATAAAAACAAGTAACACTATGACTTTGAATATATGTCACCACGTGATAAATGGTAGGTTTGAAAGCAACAATCAGACTCATCAAATCACATCAATCATCCCACAACATAGTTCAGTTTGTGGCGGACGGCCAGGACCCATGCCTGGCCGGGATGCCCCTTTAACACTGGATCTGGGGGAGCAGCCATGGGATGCACGCTACATCCTCCAGAACACTTGGTGGCAGTCCCCCTGGGCTGCATCAGGACCTGTTTTATGGAACACCGGAGCTGCAAGGCTTCCTGAGCCCGTGTGGGCAGCAACACAGCCACACCCGGAAGTGCAGCCTCATTTAGGTTAATTACCACCTGAAGCACTTCCGGGTGGGCTATAAAGGGAGCCTGAAGCCACTACTCAGGGCGCCAGAGTCGGGAGGAGGAGGATGACGAAGCTGCCCTGGGAGGAGTGGAGGAAGACAAGAATGTGATTTGGGGTGTGATTTACTTTTGGTTATTTTTGGGACTGTGTTAGGGCCGGTGGGATATGGGGAAGACGTGTCCCACGGCTGAAGAAGAAAGTAAAGATTTTTTGTTTGTTTTACCCATGCCTCTGGTGTCAGTCTGTGTCGGGTCGGCGCCAATAAAGAGCTTTTATTACAAGTTGAATGTCGCAAATTATTAAAAACAGTAAAACTAGTATTAAATAATTTCTTTTTGCTAAATAAACGTACAAACTCTTTGGTGGGCATAGTTATTTGCCAGCTAGTAAAGTTGAACAACTCATTTACTGATCAATATCCAGTCATATCCAGATCAATGTGAAATAATGACATTGTCTCCAAATATGATACCCTTAAATCAATGTTATAATAATCAAAGGCCCTTTCAATAAAACCTGTAGAAGGATTGACTTTATTTCAAATTCAAACACATCTCTTACTGCCCTGTAACACAGCATGTCAGAGACTGATAATCTATGTATACAGCAGTTTTACTCTTAAACAGGATTTGAACAGACCTTCTGTCCTGTAGGAAGCTGGACAACATGCTGAGCCCCCTTAACCAGAGAGCAGCTCACCTTAAAGGTCACATGTAAGGAATTATTTACTTAGCTTAGCAGCATGAAAGGAATGAAAGCAGCAATTAAGTGGCCTTCCTCAGGACCCCCAACCAACTTTCCTGCTTTCGTCATCCACTGCTACTCAACTGTCATCTATAAAAAATGTACATCTTGGCAGCACTCAAAACCTGTTACCTTTACAATACACGTCAGCATCATTTCTAAAGATGCAAAAAAAATGTCTGTACATATAAACATGAGGAAAAATTGTACAAAACTTTTACATAAATCTATAATCGCAATAGCAAAGCACATAAAGAAACTGAATTATAACAGAATGTCTCTTGTAGAGTGAATATTGTGAGATTCCCAACCAGAGCATTAAGATACCTAAATTGTTCCTTGTTATGAAAATACACTTCAATAATCCAAAGACAACCACTGTATTTCATAAATATCCTAACTGGTTTATCTAAGTGGTTATGGTGTTTTATTGTAAGCTGCAAAATAACTGCTTTGATATCTATTAGCAAATTGTTGTAGGACCACCAACCAATAAATAAAAGATTTACTGTATATACAAATCATTTTGAAACAATGTGTCAGATATATTCATACATTAATCAAACTAAATGTTTGCATTTATGATGCTTAATAAAAAGTAAAAAATCAGAAATGAAGAGGAAGAAGAAGAAGGGTGTTAGAAGTCAGAAAGATAAGTGGGAGTAAAACTATTCAGAGACCTAAAAACAAACAAAAAAATTTTAAACCCAATCCTGCAGAAAACAGGAAGCTAGTGCAGAGAAGCAAAAATTGACGTGATGTGATTATGTTATCTTGTGCCTGTTAGCAGCCTGGCCACAGCATTCTGGACTAATTAATGGTGGACACGGGACGACTGGTTAACTCCAGTGTATAGTGTGCTGCCATAGTCTAGCCAAGATTAGAGCTAAAGGCATGAATTCGTTTTTGAAAATTATCTGCAGAAAGAAAAGGCTTGATTTTAGTTAATCTCCTGAGCTGATCAAATGAAGTTTTAACAATGGAGTTAATTTGTCTGCTGAATTTTAAGGCATTATGAAAAAAAAAAATCACACTAAGATTTGTACAGTAAGGTTTATAGTAGATTGTCAGAAGATCAAAGTTACTTCTGGGAGTACAGGTATGATCAGACTGTCCACATCACACAATCTCCTTATTTTTGGTATATAGATTGCGAAAATTTAGTGACACTTATATTTTAATATCTTTCAGACATTCCAATAAGGGTTTAAGATAATCTGTTTTGCTTTGTTTCAGTGGAAAAGAAATGTTATGTTTTTAGAAATTGATCTTAAGGGCCACATTTACCAAGAAAAACAACAGGCCCAAGCATAGATCCTTGGGGGACCCTGAAGGTGATAAGAGCCAAGGTACAGGGAAAATTGCCCAGGTTGGCTGAAAAATGTGTGCCTGTTAGGTATGACCTGAGACCAGTGGTGGACCTACATTTTTGTTCGGAGGGCCATGTTCATACCCAGCAATGAGGTCTGGACTATTATCTTTTTCAATGGGGTTGTTCCACGACAGACCACCACAAATAAAAAAATTAAAAAATATTTAATTTCTGTCATTAAGGTTAATGTTTTAAATTACTTATAATAACTTTTTATTAAATACTAGATGTGTAAGCCCATGCTGTAAAAAGCACCGGGGTCCAAGAAACTATTGAAATCATCAGAAAAAAAACTGAAATATAGAGATGTCAGGAAATTGAAAGGAACTACTCTGGGTATCTCTTTCCTAGGATGATTTGTTTTGCTGACGTGCTCGTATCACTTGTGCATTAGCGGCTAAGCGACTTTGTCTTTCTTCGTTTTTTGCTGACATGCTGACCCCACTTGTGCATTAGTGACAGGAGGAAAAGTAAAAGGGATACTGTTTTGCCGATGATAACAGCTAAGCGACTTTGTCTTTCTTCTGAGGTTTAATTTTGCTGACGTGCTCGCCTCGCTTGTGTTATTAGCAGCTAAGTGAGTTTTCTGCCCTTAACCCAACTCCACCTCTCACTTCCGGGCCGGCCAGACAGACAGACAGACACATTTCCACATGTAGACGTTTACATAGAAGATATTTAAAATGAAACATTGTTAATCTGAACGTTTTTTGTTTATGGTTAGCCTACATGATAATTTAATAACATTTTAATTTTTATTTTAATTATTATTTTCTATTGATATATACAGTAATCCCTCCCTATATCGCGCTTCGACTTTCGCAGCTTCACTCTATCGCGGATTTTATATGAAAGCATAACTAAATATATAACGCGGATTTTTCGTTGCTTCGCGGGTTCTGCGGACAATGTGTCTTTTTACTTCCTGTATATGCTTCCTCAGTTGGTTTGCCCAGTTGATTTCATACAAGGGACGCTATTGGCGGATGGCTGAGAAGCTAACCAATCAGAGCACACAGTTAAGTTCTCCTGACTGAGAAGCTAACCAATCAGAGCACGCAGTTGAGCTCCTGCGTGCTGAATGCAGTGTTAACCAGGAAGTCTCGTCTCGCTCATTCAGCATCAACGTGTTTCGCTGTGTAAAGAGTTGTGCTCTTTTGTGTTTCTCTTTGTGCATAGTCAAGCCCTTCATTATGGCTCCAAAACGATCTGCTACTGCTTCAGGGGCCGTGCCCAAGCGTAAGAAGAAGATGTTAACGATTGCCGAAAAGGTAAACGTTTTGGATTTGTTGAAGGCTACGATTCTTTTTATTTAAAAAGTAGGAAAGGAATATAAGATCTACGGCTGCAGCGTCCTTTTAACCAGGGTGCAAAACGAGTTGTAAGTGGATGTAATAAGGCAGTAGTCTGGATGGAATCTGCTTTAGGGATTTGGATTGAAGACTGCCAGAAGAAGAACAACGGCAGTGCTACACAATCGCCTGAAGTGGCTCCTTTACAAGGGCTGTAACGCTCTCCTTTGTTGTACAGTAAAATTAAACTCATTGTTATCGGACAAGTCATCGTGTCATTGTTGGTGAGTAACCATAATTAATTTTCTTCTTACAGTGCTTAGTACATGTACGTACGTTTAGTGTCACTGTACACACATTTACTGTATACTATTTTTCTTGCATTGTACGTATTTATTGCTGGTGACCTGTCTATCGTAATGGCTGTAACATATGTGATATCGGAGACACTCAATATCTTTAAAATAATATTTAGGTTTTACTGTATATAAACAGTGTGTTTATATACATAATTTCAATGAATCTTACCTAATATCTAAGAGAATACAAAGGGATTATGCTGTATAACTCTGCGGGGAATATTTATAAACAGTGCGGGAGAGTTTATAAGGGCTTAAAATATATAAAAATAACCATACAAACATATGGTTTCTACTTCGCGGATTTTCACCTATCGCGGGGGGGTCTGGAATGCAACCCCCGCGATCGAGGAGGGATTACTGTAGTATATTTTTAATTTTGAGCAAGGCCCTTAACCTGCAATTGCTGAGCACTTTGAGTAGTGAGGAAAGCGCTATATAAAGGCAAAGAATTATTATTATTAATATTATTAAAAAAAAACTCATACAGCAGACACTTAAAATTTTTAAGCAATGTGGACCAAAGATTCTTCTGGAGCCTTTCCAGGATTATGGGCCCTGAAGCTTAAGCTTCATTACTTTTGTAGGCCTGAACCATTCCTTGGCAGTACCTTGGATGTGCACATACTGTATTCCTCAAGACAGGCGAGATAAGGATGTCATGATCAGCTATATCAAATGCAACAGTCAACTAGACAGCAGTACCCCCAGCATCACTTATTAATAGGAGATCATTTAGAACCCCTAAATGTAAAGACACTGTGCTGTGATGTGCCTGAAAACCAGACTGAAATACTTCAAAAAGGTTTGCAGTTGTCGAAAGACAGCATACTCCAGAATTTTGGAAGGAAAAAGCAAGTTAGAGAAGTATCTAAAGTTTGAAATATCTGCAGAATCCACGTCTGTTTTTTTTTCCATTAAAGGTTGCATCACAGCATGTTTAAAACAGGCTGGGGCTGAACCAGTGTTAAGACAACTATTAATAACGTCCAGAATGTTAGGCCCAATTGCTTCAACAGAGGAAATAATGTCTAATGGACAAGCTGTGGGTGATAAGGTGACCAATATCTTCTGACAAAAAGGGAGACATACAGGTATAAACTGATGAAAAACTGTGTGCATCTGGGGAGGAACAGAAGGGTCCTCAACAGAGGGTGTAATGTGGGATCTAATGTTTTGAACGAAAATCTGAGAAAATCTTAATAATGTTATATCAGTGCTTGTAGGAACAGATGAATTAGAGATAGTGTTTATATGGTAAAAACTCCAGGTCTATTAAAGTTATTTGCAATAAAATATAAAAAATACTTTCTTTTAGCAGCTTTCACAGTTTTCTGATAATTAGACCTTAAAATATTAAAAGACACCTGGAAGCTCATCTTTTTTCTGCTTATGCTCTGCCAACTTGAGGGTATGAGTGGCATCATTCAACCAGGGCTCAGTTTTAGGTTTTGACCCCTAGACCCTAAATGGAGGAACAGAGACTAAAATGTTAGAATGAGTGTCATTAAACAAGGTGACTAGACCGTCAATGCTCAGTCTGAGGTGGGGGAAATCGCACAGCATCCATAAAAGCCATGGAGCACTGGCTGGATAGTAGTGGAGTTTATTGTGTTTAGTCAGCGAGCCTGACCACAAATATTGACTGTCTGGTAGGGTAAAGAAGCCTCAATTATGACAGGCATGTGATCAGAAAAGCAAGCATCACCAATATCACTTTTAAAGACAGCTAAACAACACAATAAAACAAGATTCCATTAATAATTAGAGTTAACACACGACAAAACTGGTTTAAAAAGATTTCTACAAAACATATGCATCCTTCCCAGCATAAAATGTAAAGACATTTCCAGATGCTATTTAAATACCCTCAAAAATTAAAACAGAAATATCAAATTGGTCATAAATACTTTTATTACAGAGATAAGTGGGAATCAATGGCAAGAAAAGACATATCCAGAAAAAGCAAGATGTCTGTAGAATGGGGGAAATCCTGACCAGCTTCCCAACAGTAAGACACCAGTGCTTACATGTTACAAAAAGTTCAATGTACTTGATAGTAAAGTATGACAATATGGAAATTGATTTTGATTTATATATATATATATATTATATATATATATATATATATATACTCAGCAAAAAAAGAAACGTCCCCTGACTTTCAACTGTTTTTACTTTCAGTAGACTTAATGTGTAAATATTTGTATGAACACTAAAAGAGTCAACACCATAAGACATAAACTAAAAATGTTTCACAATGTGTCCCTGAATGAAGGGAGGCTCAAAATCAAAAGTACCAGTCAGTATCTGGTGTGGCCACCAGCTGCTTGAAGTACTGCAGTGCATCTCCTCCTCATGGACTGGACCAGATTTGTCAGTTCTTGCTGTGAGATGTTACCCCACTCTTCCACCAAGGCACCTGCAAGTTCCTGGACATTTCTGGGGGGAAATGGCCCTAGCCCTCACCCTGCGATCCAACAGGTCCCAGACGTGCTCAATGGGATTGAGATCTGGGCTCTTCGCTGGCCATGGCAGAACACTGACATTGCTGTCATGCAGAAACTCACGCACTTTTTGCCACTCCTGTCTGGTCCAGCGAAGGTGGGTTTGTGCCCATAGGCGCCGTTGTTGCTGGTGATGTCTGGTAAGGACCTGCCTTACAACAGGCCTGCAAGCCCTCAGTCCAGCCTCTCTCAGTCTATTGCGGACAGTCTGAGCACTGATGGAGGGATTGTGTGTTCCTGGTGTGACTCGGGCAGTTGTTGTGGCCATCCTGTACCTGTCACGCAGGTGTGATATTCGGATGTACCGATCCTGTGCAGGTGTTGTTATATGTGGTCTTTCACTGCGAGGATGATCAGCTGTCCTTCCTGTCTCCCTGTAGCGCTGTCTTAGGCGTCTCACAGTGTGGACATGGCAATTTATTGCCCTAGCCACATCAGCAGTCCTCATGCCTCCCTGCAGCATGCCTAATGCACGTTCACGCAGATGAGCAGGGACCCTGGGCATCTTTCTTTGGGTGTTTTTCACAGTCGGTAGACAAGTCTCTTTAGTGTCCTGCGTTTTTAGAACTGTGGCCTTAAATGCCTACTTTCTGTAAGCTGTTAAGGTCTTAACGACCATTCCACAGGTGCATGTTAATTAATTGATTATGGTTAATTGAACATGCATGGAAAACATCGTTTAAACAATTTACAATGAAGATCTGTAAAGTTATTTGGATTTTTAAAACATTATTGTTGAAATACACAGTCCTGAAAAAGGGACGTTTCTTTTTTTGCTGAGTATATATATATATATATATTTTATTCATTCATCTATTTAGGAATCATTTTGAACGGAGTCTACACCAGCATCACTGAGCACAAGGTAAGAGCCAGCTCTGCCCATATAAATGGCACACTCTTGGGCCCACACCAGATCACGTTAGAGTTGTTAATTAATCCAACACACACACATCTTTTAACAAGAAAACCTCAGCTACGTCCACACTACTATATTTTCATTTAACAAGACGATCTTTGTTCACAGCAGCATTTCCACATCGTTTTTGAGAAGTATCTCTGGCAACACAAAAATGATCCAAAACAGTTATGACATAGACGTTCACATACACTGGGCATGCGAGTATAGGTGAAAACATCCTAGAAGGAATGGTAATGCCACCAGTCATTGGTTTTATTGCAAAACTATTGTGACCAGTAAATTAGCTGCCTTTAACACATATACACAGCATTCAAATGGTACAACTTGGATACATACAAGTAAGCAACACAACAAGCTCCATGAAAAGCAAATCTTCATTGCCCACTATGCTGGAATATTGTTTTGCTCCTTGAAGGGTGACCAATCAGAAAATGAGATGTTATTATGAGCAGGATACAGTCAGGGAAGGGCTACAATATAAGCACAAACAAATCCGATAGTGATTAGAGTCTGCTGTATTTTTGCCCGTCCACATTACTGCATTAATGCTGAGGCTGAGATTTCAGAAGTGTACAGTTCGGGACAGTGTTTTCAGAAGTTTGCAGGGGTGGAAAACACAGGGGTATTGTGGATGAAAGGCCAAAACGAAGACTAATGTCTGCATTTTTAAAAAGGGAAAGTAGTAGTGTGTACGGGGCCCTAGTGAAAAACAAAAGAGACAAAGTGTGAACATAGAGTAGATAATTCCATAAGACTATGACTGAGGCCTGTGGAGCCATGAGGTAGCAGTGTCTCCCCTACACGTTGCAAGTAATAAATCTTTAAAAAGAAGGTTAACAAAATTTCCCTTTAAAAGGTACTAATCAGCAATTTAGATCAAATTGTGAATCTTCAAATCAGAATACATTTTAGCTTTTAAAGTTAATATATTCTTATAGTCATTTGTTTTATAAATCATCGCTTACATTTGTAAATTGGTTAGTAAAAACTTTTTCACTTCCACACGTGTAAATGTCCTATTCCATTTGAATGTATAATCATTTTCCCTTTTCTACTTTTATTATGTAAATCCAAATATACCCAGCATAATTTAGCTTATTTTTCAGCATAATTTAACAAAGCAGTCTTGCATTCATACATCACCTTTAATTGGTTTTCCTTCAGTTGCCTGTTAAGATTTGTTTATCTCGCAATGCATTATTTAAAAAGCAGCCACCTGACGATGAGCTTACAGATGCAAATGAACATGAGATAAACGATTGGTTGCTCTTTAGACGACATTGTCATCTGCACCTGTATGTGTACGTTCTTAAGTGTCGCAATTAAAGGAAATAATACAAAAACAAAACATTAAGGATCAAGATGCTCAACGAGAAAGCAAAGGAATATAAAAAGAAATGGAGCACTTTATGTAGCATCCTCATAATGGTCCGTGTCACAGCAACATACACATTTCTAATCAAAAGTTATCTATTCATTACAGAGCAAAGGGCACAAATTATTAAAATAACAAACAAACCTAGCAGCAAATTTAAACACAGCTCCTATACTGAAGAAAAAGAAGATGACATTGTATTTAAATAGCACATTTCAAGACAAGTCAGAGTGCTTTACATAAAGAAAGTGGGGCCACTTCAACCACCTCCAACATGCAGCATCCACCTGGATGATGTGACAGCAGCCATTTTGTGCCAGTACACTCACTTTGGAAGCTCAATCGATCGGAAAAATCTAAATTGGAGGATTTTCACTAAAAAAGACTCGATCAGTGATAGGTACATTGGCCGATCAAAAAAAACGATCTTTTCAGCACCTGCTTTTCTAAGCTTTGCCCTGATTTAGCTGTAGTGCTTCTTTACGCAAGGTGTTATGGTAGTTGAGCTAGTGTGAGTATTTTTATGGGCTATATTTTTTTTTTTTTGCAGCAAGCTTCCTGTAATGTAAACAAAGAGCAGTGAAGGCTTACATTTTAGCCTTTACATTAAAGAAAGTGGAGCAATAAACAAAGAAAAAAAGAAGCAGAGGGGTTGTCTTGTGCAGTTACACAAATGGCAAGAAAAGCTACTTTAATTAATTCAGACCTTTTTCCTTTATCCTTTAAACTAAAACGGACACACTTTGAGATTGGACAGCAGTTTTTTTTTTAAGTGAGGCAGCTAACATTTTTAACTGGAAAATTGAAATTGCTGTTAGTAAACAATAGGCTTGTTAGCTTAATAGCAAAATGTGTCTTTTAGTCATAAACCTGTTAACCATCTTAGTCTTGTGTCTTCTTGATAAAAAAGTTATGAACATTTGATACATCTGTAGCTTTTTTAAAGATTTGTACCATGTTTAGTACTTGTTTCTGTGTGTGCCATAGAGCTAAAGTTTTGGTAAGAAACAAGTAATACATACCGGTAATTAAAATGATAATCCATATTTATAATTACACCTCAATAATTATGAATGTCTAGCTGATACACAGAAGAAAAAAATTCCCCTGTATTCATCCATCCAGTATCCAACCCGCTATATCCTAACTACAGGGTCACGGGGGTCTGCTGGAGCCAATCCCAGCCAGCACAGGGCGCAAGGCAGTAAAAAAACCCCGGGCAGGGTGCCAGCCCACTGCAGTTCCCCTGTATAAATACTTTAAATGCATATCTTAACAGGAAAAAAGCTGTAGTGCAATTAATAATTGAAGATGATTGAATCCTATAAATGCATATATATTTACATTTAAGCAGTGCTTAATTACAAATATCAATTAATTGATTGTGTGAGTATATATATGGTTGAAATAGTTTTACTGTCAAATAATGCAAAGAGTACCCGACACGTGTTCACCCTAATTCTGGGCTCATCAGGCATACACACTCACTGCACCCCCACTCGGGGAATTGAACCTTGGACGTCAGCGCTAGAGGCGAAGCTTCTTGCGTTGCGCCACGGCGTGCGGTTTGTTTATTTTACAGTATGTAGATCGGGGTAGTTACATTCATAGCGTTCGTAGTCTGAATCACATCTGATTGTATGGGTGGTTACCTACCAGGTAAGGCTTGTGGTTGGTCTGCAATATAAATATACTAAATATTATATATATATATATATATATATATATATACATATATATATATATATACTAGCAAAATACCCGCGCTTCGCAGCGGCGAAGTACTGCATTAAAATTTTTATTAAGAAGAAAATTTAACCTTTTTAAA